>VCNE01000957.1:0-23235 GCA_009869805.1 Oncopodura yosiiana
TCGCACGGGCCATATATAAAATTTAAGTGGCGTCGTGAAATGTCTCATTTTTAATAAATATATTCAATCAATTTAGTTAAACTCTTAATTAACTTATGGTCGATAGGCCATAACGAGCCTCTAGTACTATCATATTTTTGCATTACTTACATATACGGACTTATACGTAGTATTACATGAGTTAAAATTCCATTTTTCATACATATATCATACATATATGGGCGTTTTAAATTGCAAAATATAAGCGATAGAGTCATGTAAGCTGTGAATGCCATGAAAAGAATGCTATTTTCAATAATTCAATATAAGAATATATAACTATAAAATAGCATAATATTTCATTAAATGGCAAATATTAGTCTGTTGTTAGATAACTATAAAAAAGTGCTTTCTTCATGGTCGTATATGATTTCAGATTGAAGGTAAAAATATTTTTAGAGACAGAGAGTACAATAATATAAGGTGCATTGTTTACTAAAGATAATATATTTTAGGTCATTTCACTTGAGATGAGAGTTATGTGTAGAGTTAGTTAAAGATTATTATTCTACTTAATGAATGACCGTAACCGTTTCATCATTTCAAGTTCATCCAACAATGTAAATGTAAATAAAAAGACACAAAGGAAATATTATGCGTAGTACATTGGTATAACTAAATTCTGCGCCGTAGATGATTCATTTGTTATTGTTTTGATTCAGTCTCTGTTCAAAGCTGAAAAGGGTTGATAGAAGAAAAAACCCTAAGGAAAACTTTCTCTCAAAATTTTATCTAAATTTTAATTCAAAATGAGTGTATTTTAATCCAAATTTAAATTTAAGTGAAACTAACACATTACTTGTTGGTTATTAAATTTCAGAATGTAACATTATTCTTGTGAACAGCAGTCAATTCCTTTTATCTTCTGTCTTATTTGAAATAAGTTATTTCATCTCCTTCTGAAACTTCTGATTGCGAGACGCAATTACTCAAAAAAGTGTTTTTATCAATCAAATTTTACTAAAAATCATCTTCTATTTTCAAACATATCAATTTTATCAAATTCACAATGGGCTGTAACATTTGTAATACAAACAAAAAGGTCATAGGATGGTTTATTGGTGGATTTATTCTTACATTACTTTCTTCGTTCCTCGTCATTGTTGGACCTGGTGCATTTCAAGCCTTTGTTTACAGAGTAATATTAAATTATTAATTTTAGAATTACATATTTTTAATATTAAAATATTTTTTTTAAATGTTTTAGCAAATGGCATTGAGTCCAAATTCTACAAGCTATCAACTTTGGAAAGCTCCACCAGTTCCAATGTTTATAGAGTTTTACTTTTTTAATTGGACAAATGTTGATGATGTTCTTAATCATGGAGCGAAACCTAACCTAGTTGAAGTTGGGCCTTATGTTTTTAGGTTTGTCTTAACATTATAATTCTTTAAGGAATGTGTTTTTTTGTCTAGCTAGTTTTAATAATATTAAAAAATTTTGTTACAGAGAACATCGTGTAAAAGTCATCAATGCTACTGGTTGGCATCCAGAAAATGATACAGTAACTTACCAACAAAATCGTACTTGGAAGTTTGAGCCTGGAATGACAAATGGAAGTTTAGATGATCTTATTACAACCGTTAATATACCAGCATTGGTAACAATAATTACTGAGTTTGTTTTATCTTGAACAAACAAATAAAACCCTATTGTTTTTTTTGCAGACTGCTGCCTATACCATTCGTGATAAACCAGAAATTCTTAAATTTTTTGTAGATAAAGCACTACGAATGTTACATACTGATGTTGATGTTACCAAAAGTGTTCGACAATTTATTTTTGAAGGCTACAGTGATCCTCTTCTTGATATTGCATCTAAACTTCCTCCCGGAAGTGGAATTCCAAAGTCACCATTTGATAAATTTGGCTGGTTTTATGGCGTAAATTGAATAATAATAATAGAATATGATTTTATAGTAATAATTTATAAATACAAATAATTTTTATTATAGAGAAATGGTAGTGCCAGCTATGATGGAGTATTCAATATGTATACTGGTGTAAAAGATATGACAAAATTTGGTGAAATATCTTCTTGGAATTATAAGGCAGAATTGCCATTTTATCAATCTTATTGTTCCAAATTGAATGGATCTGCTGGAGAGTTTTTTCCACCACTTAGAACAAAACAAGACGAATATTTATTTGTTCCTGATATATGTCGATCATTGAAGCTAGATTATGTAAAAGATGTCGACGTAGATGGTTTTGCAGGCTATCGTTTTAAGGCTGATCCAAACATGTTCAATTATAATGATTCAAATAATAGGTAGGAAACAAAATAATATTAGCACGAAATTATGATTTCAATTTAATTTATTGTGTATTATCTTATGTGTAAAGGTGTTTCTGTGATCAAAATGAAGGGTGCCCACCGAATGGTGCATTAGATATTTCAAGTTGCAAGTAATTTTTTATATTTATTTCCATATTTAATTAATTGATAATTTACTACTAATAAAAATATTTTCTATTTTAGATGGGGTGCACCAGCTTTTATTTCATTTCCTCATTTTTATCTTGGAGATGAATCTTATCGTGATGCTGTTGTTGGAATGAAGCCTGATAAAGAAAAGCATGAATTATATTTCGACATTGAACCTGTAAGTATACAGAATTACATGTTTTTTTGTTAAGATATTATCTAATAATTTTTTATTTAACATAGAAATCTGGATTACCTCTTCATGTCTCAGCAGGATTTCAAATCAATATTCTTGTGCCAAATGTTCGTGAGCTCAAGTAAGTAAAATTCTGCATATAGATACATTCATTTTTTTAGAAACCAATGAGTATCTATTATATATGTCTTTTTATCATTAGATTCCTAGAGAATATGCCAAAAATTTATTTTCCAGCATGTTGGTTCAAACAAACTGCATATGTTGCTGGGATTATTGAGACTGAACTTAAGCTCCTTACAATTGTTCCATCTGCAGCCATAATTACATTCTACTTAATGCTAAGTTTAGGATTGACAATTATAGCAGTTGGTATCATTCTTGTTGTCACTCAAAAATGTCGTAAAGCAGAGGAAGGACTTTACCTGGTCAGTGGAACATCAACAACTTCTGTTGCAACAACTGACACTACTTCTTCTTAATCATAAACCAGAGCAAATAACTTTTTACTATTTTCCCACCATAGTTACTACACAAATATTTACATTATCGTATCATAAATTTTATTTACAACCAAAATTAAGCATTATTATAATTAATTCAATATTATGAAAAAAACTAAAAAAAGAGAAAGCTAAATTTTAATTAGATATATGAAGCTCATTGCAAGATGAATATATTATGAGCAATTATTTGTGATAATTTGAAAATCATTCAAAAACTGAATTAAAAATTATTAAAATATATCAGAAACTTGTTTTGAATAGATAGGCTAGTCAAACGGTAAATATAATATTACCTAATATTATACTCTTAGGAATATAAAGTATAGTGCAAATAAGCATAGTCGTATGTAAGTTTTTGTTAGTTTTATTGTTGCTATATTTATATTTTAACTTGTGCCAGAAACAAAGTTTTAGCTATAAGGTTTCTTCTTAGTATATCATACACCAAGTGCCTATAACTACAATGCAATCGGCAGGGGTTTTTGACATAATTATTATTATTATTAAGGAAAAACAGGAAACAAAAATACTCTCATGGCTCCATGATGAGTTTAGTTATTTATCTTTTGCCATATAGAAAAATCTAAAAAAGTACAACTAATCAATATGTTCTTTCTTGCTTATTAGAATATGACTGACTTATTGTTATTTACCATGCTTTAATTATGTTGTTTCATTTTACAGACGACCAAATGGAAGTATTGAAGAAAGAGCTTATCTCATAGAGTGACTGCTGGCGTTTGACTCTTTTTTTGTATTGCTATTTTACTTTCAACTGCTAAAACAGACATTTGTTTTGTATTGCATGGCTTCTTACGTATTGTGACGCCTATAATATTGAACGTGACATCACTGACAACAACAAACACTACTGTAGTGCTGAGCACTTCCTCCTCGTGACGTGTGACTTATATTTTAAAAAACCACTATCCTATCCTCTCGCTTTTATCATTTTATCTTCTGTAAACAAACAAGCAACAAAATAGAGATTAGAATTTAAAAATAAGTAAGCTGAGCTTCCATTTGTTTACTTTTTTTTAAATAACTTGATACATAGCCTCAAAGCTTTATTTAGTAAGCTTAAAAGTAACTTCAATTGATTAGGTAACGGGTAACTTAGTCAATATTATGAGTTTAATAATATATCTCTCTAAGGATAGATCTATGTGGGAGTTATTTAAGAATGTAGTGTAAAATTATTTAAATCTACTGGTGGCGACTCTTTGAAATAGTTAATTTCTTTTAAAATTTTTACTACATAATTCTTACAAAACTTTTATTACCATTAACACATTTGTACAAATATTTTTCCTTCATGTTTTGTAAGTAATCCTTTCTTTCAAAAGTTTTAATTTATACTGTCTTTGTATTATTGTACTTACTTGTACATTGTACAAATATTTCGTGTGATATAATGTGGTCAGTGTCTTTCTGACTGTGAGTTAAGTTAATGAGATAACAATTATCTGTGATATATAATTTAGTTTAGTTAGGATATAATGTAAATATTATAATATTGTATGCCGCAAATGTAAAATAACTTCTTCAAATTGCAGTTAATTGCAAAACTGTCTTCGTTTTTAATGTCACTTTTAAAAATCTAGTGATGAAGTGAATATGTCATTGATGGAATAATCAACATTCTCAGAAATTCGGCTTAAAATATCAAGACATATTCACGTTACCATATAAAAATTATTAAATCTTTTATTAATGAACGATAATATGAATCGCAGAATTGTCGTGTATTATGATTATCATAAATAAATCAGTTTTAATAATACAAATTATTTTTCTTTGCATTATAAATACATTGTGTCCTCATTCGCATACTGTTCATGAAGTTGATATCCCTAGCTCATTAGCTAGGCTAGAGCTTGCATAAACAAAGGCGCACAATTATTTGAACAGAAGTGAATTATACCAAACAAGATAAGATAACTGATGACAATCTAGTAGTACACAAATAACAAAAACATTGACGATGACCTGAATTTGTCAACAGTTGTTGTCGTCTTTTACATAACAATATACATATATTTTATAATTAGTCTCAATTGAAACTGTTAGTTTTTGGAGACTAATAATATCCGAACGTTGATTGACTTTTAGTTTTTTTGACAATCCAATGACAAGTAAGTTAAATCTTTATTTCGTTGTTGATAAACAAATTATATGAGTAACACTCTTACAGAAACGGTTTGAAGTGATTATACATATAATACTAATTATTCTAAATCTAATTAGTACTTTTGACATTTCATTCCTTAGTTGAGTTCTTTGAATATATAATTATTTAACATGTGTTACTTACGTAATGAATGATTTGTATAATAAACAAAAACAAGGAGTGGCTACTTTCCATAATAAATAAACATATTTAGCTAATTTCAATTCTTTTGATTTTTTATAGAAAGTTGTGTAAGTTGTGACGACCAGCCTAGGAGAAATAATTGGAAAAGAAAATTACATTTATCATCATGCAATTTTTTACTAAATGAAATCTTCTGAAATGGCTTGTTTGTTAAATGATGTAATTAATGCTCATATTTCGGGTATTACTGATGTCAACAGTAAAGACAATGCCATATGGTACAAAATTCAAGTAGAAATGCAAGATGTGTTATGGCACATTGATAGAAGATATAGTGATTTTGAAGCACTTAATCGAAAATTAGTTGATTCACAAGGTAGATATATATAAAGATATTTACTTATATATTTACAATACATACATTACGAAAATTTCATCTCCTTTTTTATAGGGATTCCAAGAGATATAATTCTTCCTCCTAAAAAATTTATTGGAAATAAAGATCCAGAATTTGTTGAGAAACGTCGAGAACAACTAGATTTATACCTTAAAAACTTGCTTCAATTACTTGGACGAAATCCTCCTGAAGATCTTGCTATATTTCTAAACTTGTATGATTATGAAATTACATACATGTTGAAGAAATTAGCTTTAGAAATTTTTGAAAAAGGTGATAAAGTTCTTGAGAGCAGAAAAGCATCATTCACATTGTCACCATATCAGGTAGGATGTGTTTCTGTAAAGATATATATATCAATATGCGAATAGACAAGATGTGTCATTTATACTCTTCAAACTAATAATTTGTATTATTTCAGATTTATGCCATCAATGAAAGAATGCGTATGCCTATACCACCACTAGATTCTATTGATAAACGACACGATTTTAGTCACATTGTCGAGTTTTGTACAAAGCTAAGGTGTTTGGAAATTGTTGGAAGTAATATTCCTTTGGGGAAAAGTACCATTATACCCAATCAGTATTCAATTGACTTGTCACCATTTAAGGCTATGAAAGAACTTCATCTTAAACTAGTTAATATTGATAAACTTACTCAGGTATGCACATTATTAATTTATAAGTACATAGGTACATCTTATTGGTGACAAGTTTTTGATAAACGTATGATTGTTTGGTACTACTAATTTGATACAGGTTGGATCTGCTCGTAAAACACTCGAGTTTGTACGTGTCCATAATTCTTACATGGAGTCAACAAACCAACTCTTCCTTTGCGACAATGTATATAAATCTTTTAGTGAGGCAGGAAAATGTCATATTTTTCCAAATGTAAAGTCACTCAATCTCAGTAACAATGTGATAAAGGTAATTGTAATTATTTATACTATACATATATAAATGATGACTTTATTAATATTAATTTCATTTTCTTTTATAGAATGTTGATGATATTGGAAATTTAGTGCCGTCTCTTCAACACATCGATCTGAGCTTTAATCAACTCACTTGTGTATTTAAGCTAACATCCCTTCCATACCTTGAATTTGTTTCATATTCAGGAAACGTGATTTCACAGTTATCTGACCTTCATTTACATTTTGGAAATATCAAAACATTAGATATGGGACAAAATCAAATAGAGAAACTTGATGCATTTAGCAAATTGTATAGTTTAGTCGTTTTAAATTTGAATTGTAAGTTAAAAATGATTTAATTGAACAGTAGAGTAGTAAATTGAGCGCGAGTGCCTCATAAATCAAAGAAGTAGAATCTCAGTATTTGCGTTTTTAAGTAAAAAGTATCCAAAGCTGTAAAAGAGATTGAAGATGCTACTTGGGATGATTAAAAAAAATCCACCGAGACTGTAAGGTATTTAGTCATAATATGATTTTAGAATAAGTAATATAATATAAGATACACGAGCATCATACAATATTTTTGTAACAGATATAGATGGACCGGAAACTGGATTCAAAAGAATATTTGTGCATTGTGTCGACAAGTCAGTCAGTAACTTTTGGGAGACCAGGATAATCCAATTTTAAGCAGAAGACAAAAAGTGAATGTGCAAATAAGCAGCTTAATGTTCAACTCAAATATCCAGACATGCATGTAGAACCAAGTTTTCACGTTTTTACTATTAGTCGAATAAGATTTTAAATTAAAATACCACCAATTGCTTGTACACATCAAACATTGTAACATATATCTACACATTTATAATTTTCCTAATAAAATTCTAACGTTGCTTTTAAATTTGTCAAATCTTTCATTCTAATATGTCTTAAACTTGTCGCTTATTTTCAGGTAATAGAGTAGTAGAAGTAGAAGAGGTGAAACATTTGGCTGATTTACCATGTCTTGAAACGTTAATACTAACAGGGAATCCGGTAGCCTCTTCAGTTGACTACCGTGTGAGAGCATTATCCTATTTTGCATCTCGTGCAAGTGATCTGTCATTGGATAATGAGAAGGCTTCATTAATAGAACAAGACCAAATATCTATTCTTCAAGCAATTGACTTAGCACGTAAAAGAACGGGGCAGATTTAATGAATTAGTAACAAATTGAAATTTTAAAAGACAACAATTTATCTTTATTACTGGAAAAAATATTTGTACACTTACCTTGATTATATATCTGTAAAATTGTGTAATATTCATATTTATATTGTGTGACCTATATAAAAGCCAAAAAAAGAAGAGTCATGTCACTCATTAAACGAATAACTAAAATGTATATATTTAATGCTTGTATGCATAATTACCAGTTTTTCAATAAATTTTAATTATAAAATAACAAACCAATATTTTAGCAAAAATGTAAAGTGATATACAAGAAATTGTTATTATTCAGTTTTTGGTAGCCTGTCTGTCTGGAATTTCGTCTAATACGGAAACAATTTAGTATATAATGCATTTCTTTTGCACATGTTTGTAACCACATGTATGTGTCTTTTTTGTGCCGAAACTTGGCCCAGGAGAGAAACAGCCAGGTAATCAATATTTTCTTTATAAAACATTTATAGTTGACCACCTCCTTCATTTCACATTTCAACCTTTCAATTTGATACACACTTTTTTCGATTCCTTTATTTCATTTGTCGACAACATGTACATATATGTACATTTATTATGTAACATGTGTGCGTGGTGCATTATGTTCAATTGTGCATGTCAGTTAGCCCTCCTTGTTGGAAGTATGTCGCGTTAAAAAAATAATCTTAAATTCAATACAATATATATACTTATATATATAAAGTAATATATATTTTACTACAAGACCAACGACTTGAATGCAATAGAAGTATACAGAGAAAACTAACACTCAACTCAACCACAACCTTTCTCCTTTTCTACCATCATCATCAATAAAAAGCCAGTACAGTAGTGGAATTATGTTATTGTAGAACAATAAGTAACTACTCTACTACGTATATACTTCTAAAATCTGGATAGAAGTGTACTAAAGAAAGTAGTTTTTATGTAGTATATAAACCTGGAAGCAACTTTTACAACTTTTTTTTATACTGTCATAAAAATAGACAAGTCGTCATCATGACTTTTCATACTTACTTCAGTCGAAAGTAAGTCGATTTTCTAATTTAACCCAATCAGTCCGTATATAAATGTTACTATATATCGTATACATATGTATATATTTTTTCATTTGGACAGAGATGAAGATTGCTCTAGCCTATTGCATAAATAAACACATTCAGAGTTAAGAAGTTTACCTTATGTACATAGTACATACATTCATTCTGTATAGTTAGACAATGGGGAGAAAAGAGAAGAAAAAACGCAAAATAGGAACGATGGAAATGTCTTAATTAAAAATATCAACTTAATATTTTAGAGTACAAAAATGAGCAGTCAGTGTATATATATATTTGCTTCAGGAACTATAAGACTTCTTTCATTTAGAAAATACCAATTTCCGTGACTATGAAAACTGTGTTTTAATTTAAACCTCAAACTTTATGTAGTATATATGTGAGAGTGAATCCTTTTGTAAATAGTAAAATAGTAGAGAAAGCTTTATATAATATAAGCACTACTACATAGTATTAAAGTAGTTTAGTCTCATTGATGTCTCGAGATACTTTCTCTACAAAATTTCCAGCACACTATATGTGTGTGTATGTTCGCTGTATTTTGTGGCCAAATATTTGAAACATGTAATAAATCAATAGCGACACAGAATATCCAAAAAGTACATGCAATAGTTTGAGCTCAGTTAGGTCCTCTTCTAAATAAAATGAACCATTGCTAAATACATACGTCAGACAAAACAACAAAGTTTTCTTCTTGGAAGTAAAGCAAACAGGGAAAAGGAGGAAATGCTAAATGCCAAAGTTAATGTACGTAGATGATGATCACTCTGTTTCTATTTCAAAATTTCAGTTTATTATCCTGTGTGTATCTTCTGAAACTAAAGGGACATTCTATATATTTACATGCATATACACATGTGTATTTAGGCTTGACCAAAATCAATTTTCTCCACTTAATTTTTGACATTTCAAAAAGTCTTATAGCCACTACCTTCACCAAGACTTATATGAATGTGTCATGAGAAAAAGTCATATATATATATATGAGACACAGGTCACACTAAATATCATTAAATCATAGTCAAAGAAGGAAACATTTGTGCCTGTTCGTGTATCGTTTACAAGTTTCTACAATATAATATTATGAGTATAGTTTCTTTCACACGCCAGAGAAATAAAATATTATGAGACAAGCCAACAATCACTTGGTACTTGAGACAACTTTTGACACGACAACTCAGGACCACATGTTAATGAAATATGTATATAACAAATAAATTAAATAAAAATGCTAATTATTGACCTCTCATTTTCTCCAGCGTCCCTACTATAATCTTATACACTAATTCGTAGTTATTTGCAATTTTTACATTTCTTCAATGACTTTTGACTCTTGGCCAATTTCACTTCATACTAATGCATTTATTTAAACTCTAACAACAACTGAACTCTCTTCAAATTATATTCAACTGAGTGAGTGAGTGAGTTTTAGCAAGACACGCAAGTGTTTTTAGCTAAGTACTAAGAAGAGAGAGAGAAAAGACATTTTTCACTGGGCGTTACACACACATTCATTATATCAACTTTTTCCTGCGTAGCTTTCTCAACTTTGAAACAAATATATTTGTTTAAACTAGTTTCGTCCAGTATTGATAATTTTTGTATAATCTTACATCGGTCTTTGACCGCTGTATGTGAATACACAAAGAGAGAAAAGAACTTTAGCCATAAGAAGAGAGAGAGAAAAGACATTTTTCACTGGGCGTTACACACACATTCATTATATCAACTTTTTCCTGCGTAGCTTTCTCAACTTATATTCTACGTACACATTCAGCAACAGTGAAAATGTATGAATGATAGGACTAAAATAAAACAGGGTGTATAATAAAATAAGAAAAGTATATAGTTATATAATATATATATATACTACATTACTATCCTTTACTTTCTCTCTGAGCTATATGTCCATTCACTGATGTTATCTTTTCCTTTAGCTATTCCAAGTTTTCTCTTGCAAAAAATCTTTCATATATTAAGCTCTACTCTTTCTCATCAAACATTAGCATGGGATTCGAGATATTTTTTCATATTGCAAAACACATACAAGACAGAGTTGACTCATTGACCCATGAAGTCTGCAAAATGGTAATAGATGAAATGAGAGCTGTATCTTAGTAAGAAAGAGAGAGAGAGACGTGTAGTGTATAAATATAGTATTTTTAGCAGTTCTACGTCAAAAAACTTACTAATGGTAGTGACTTGATATTTTGGCATTAGGCATTTATACATTAACCACTTTCTTTTATACAACTCATACTTTTCTCTCTGGCAGCAAACTTAGTTTAGTACAAGAGGTAGAGTACAAAACTCATGTGCGGCTTTCACTCTCTTTCACTTTCGTGAGCTAGTGGTTCTCTATATTATGACTTTCACGTTGTTCACTTCAGCTCAACTCCAGTTGGGCTACTCTAAAATATACGGCGTTATGTTACAGGATAAAATGGCAAACTGCAATATAAACATAGAGACAAGAAAATTATCGAGGTAGAAGCAATAGTACGTTAGTGGCCACAACAACGGGTAGCGTAACGCAAGACGAAAAGCGAGAGCAAATTGACAGGACAGAAAGCAATATGACATAAAAAAGTGCTAGTTGGTTTGTGTTTGAGTTGCAGTGTAGAGAGAAAGAAAAAGAAAGAAACATTTTCAGAGCAAAAATTGTAGTTTGTTGTGTTTTACTTTTTATTGTATTGTGATGCTCTATCATCTTGTTATTCCCTTCGTCTTTTTGTCTTCTTGCTATGGGCTAATTCACTGTAATTCAATTGATATAGATGTATGTGTCAGTTTGAGAAGAGTGAAAATAGACCGGAGAAATTTGGACTTTTACTGACTAAAATAAAAAAGTGTCTTATCTTCTCATATCAGACATTTAGTGAAAAAATGTGATATTCTGGGGCAAAGTGAAACTAAAAGACGATGATAAATTCTTATTGGAGAATACATATCAATAATATCACATAATTTCCAGTACTTTAACAATTGCTCTATTACCACAAGTGCAAAATTGTTATAAGAAAAAGAAAAGTTAAACTGATATACATATATATATCCTTCTGCCAAAATTTCTGCAATGTTGAAGTTGTACTCAAAAGATGAAAGTTGGTTGACTCTAATCCGATTCTTCTGCTTTTTTCCTAAATGCAAGTAAGATATTATTTACACAATATTTTCTTTATAGAACATAAGAATACACATTAGCTTCAGGGGAAAAAGAGATTATAAACGCGTGTGTTGTACTATGTACATTACATCATGTCCTTTGAGCTTTCATTTGCTTCTTCAGTTTCAGACTTGCATNGAGCTTTCATTTGCTTCTTCAGTTTCAGACTTGCATTATATAGCTAAGATATTATCAAATTTCCTTTTTGAGTCTTTGAGTTTCAAAATCAACTTTAGTACATATTACACAACATACATTGGCTCAAATCTCAAAATTACTTTTTCATATATAATTGAAGAAATTGAACACACACAATGTTGCTCAACTTGGGCTGTTGTTCATAGCCACAAGTATTTTGGCGTATATATACATACTGCATATATGGATATGCTATATAGATGGATATACAATCCATATTTATATATGGAAAGAAAATAAACTTTTTTACTTCAATTTTATCTGTCCTCAATGTCAGTGTAGTCATCGATGTGTAAGAATCAAGAGCCAACTTTGCATTAGTAATGTCTTTTCTTTTCCTCTCTTTTCTGTCAAAAATAAAGCTATTTCTTATAGGTATATGTTTTCCGACAATATTATTGTATGAAATATTTACATATGTACAAAAATTAGAAATTTATAGGAAAAGGACACAAAATTGACTCGAATTCTAGTCATCAATAGTGTATAAAATAACCAACATGAATCTAATTAACAGCAAAGAAATAAGGTAAAGTGAGTTAGTTGTTTACGATGATAATTATATCCTTTCTTTCCTAAACAAAACGTAGCATAAACAACTTATTGCGTGCCTTTGATATTTTTTCACTCTTTATTTACTAAGTAAAACCTGAAACTGATGAAAGTATCAAAGCTTTCATATTAAATGTCAGAGAAAGAGAGAGAGAGAGAACAATACAGTAGCATTTGTGTAACTAGTCTTCGTGGCTTAGGTTATATTACATCATGGAATATATACCGTTGATATATATTCCAAATTGCATTCATTGCCAGACTCTATACACACATATGTACCATGCTGTTTTAATATGTAACTTTGAGTAATGAGCTCTAAAATCTAAATGCCACACTTTTATGACATCATAAGTATCTATACACAATGATAAAAGAAATGTTGAAAGCAGAACGAGAGCTTAAAATAACTCATCAAATGATGATTAGCATCGTTTAGTTTTTGATTGTTGCATCTTAATATAAGAAAATTAGTTTATGGTTGCTCTCTATCTTGAGTTCAGTATACAGTAATATGGTACACAGCAAGTCAATATGAACTTGTATATCACTATTTGCACAAGAGAAGCCATTATCATATCAGTTATCATTGTAATTATGAAATTAGATGAGTTTGACCTATTTGTTTATACAACGCAGCTATGTAAACTCTTACTACCTTCAATCTTTATCATCTCATGTTTTTACTTTTTATACGTTTACAAAAATTACAAATTAGAAGATGCTTGTTGTCTTCGACAATTCTTTAAAGCATATTTTTTCAAATCTTGTGTAGTATTTCTATTAAAACATGTAGAAATTATTAGAGAGAACAGATACTACTAAATATAATAGAAAATTGAAAAAAGTATTTTGTCAACACCTATTGCTTATAGTACTAAATTGCTAGTTACTTCCAGAAATATCTTAGAGAATGTTTTCTTCTACTGAAAGCATAAGGCCTACTCACTTATTCAACTGTCATCAACGCTTATTTTTTGTGTTTGTTATTCAGTCAATATTCGTTTGCTTTCAACAACAAGTCTGGGCAGTTTTTGCCATTTGTCAATTTTTTTCAAGATGATATATATAAAAGTGATAATAAAAAGAAACGATTCACCTGCAATGAAAATATACACAATGTTGTCGTTGTCAATTCTAGTAGTTGCCAAGCGCATGAGAGACATAAACATTATGAATTTTGAAACATGTGTGACAGAAAGAGTGAAAGAAGAATTCTTCGTTATAATATGCTAACAAAAATACAATAAAAACGACAATTCAATGAAAAATATATGAATATGAAAAACTCTACGAACCAATTCTACTAATCACACAATCTTATGATATGCATAAAAAATTGGCAATTTAAGAAATGAGAACTGTAATGTACATATAACCGATATTGTATGTGTACATCATCCGACGTTATTATCAGATAATTACACTGTCCAATCTGATTTACAAATTTATATGATGCCAATTATTATAGATAAGTTCATATAATGTATGTTACATTGTATATTCGGTACAAAAAAGAGCTTGAGACTCTTAAGTTGAAATGTTTTGTCACTTATTGCAACGTATTACGTAATCTGTGTTTATTCATGGACTAAGCTTATATAAGTAGTGTATGCCAAAAGGTAAGCGAGGTTTGAAATATGAGAATTGTAAAAATTATACAATTAAAATCAATAAAAAGAATATTAAGTGAATTTTGGAAATTATGTTTATCATTGTTGAACAATTTTAAATAATAACCTAGTAACACTAGTAAGTGAGGTATAATGAGTGTAATATTACCAAACTCGGTTAACTTTTCATGTACATTGGTTTCTATAGACTTTTATGTATTTATTTTGAGGGTGGCATCTGAAAATGCTGCGTGAGTAGAATAATGAAAATTACATGACACAGACATTTATTAAAGAAGCATTATATAATATACTACTCGACACACTTTTCTCTCTCTCTCACTTTTTCTCATTTGCCTTCATCATTGTTGACATTATGACATGTAATAAAAATTGTACTTTTAACACTAGACTACTCAAGACCTCTTAAATCCAAGTTTTCAATGCCAATTTTTGTTTGATGACAAGTATCTGAAAGAATTGATCATAATATTATACGTATTATATACCTCGAGCTTTCCCAAGTTTATAACCTCATAGACTTTTTGCTTTATAATTTTATTCATAGTTGACAAATTGAGACTACTAGATTGACGTGAATTCATTTAATTGTGTTAAAATTAATTAGTAATACTCTTAGTCATAGAAACTAATCAAGTACATATGTGACGAGTTTTATACTTTTTTTTGTAATCTTATCTTCGTCACCTTATTATTGGTTCTACGTAGACTTGTGACTCAAAACACTTGTATGTTTGTTGCTTGCTCACTTCATTAGTGACTCACTCACAGGTATTTTTTAACTCATTCATATACAAATATATCTGTATCACTTATTAAATTGTATATGCCCAAGATAAAATGAGAACTGTCTCACACATTTCTCTTTCATTACACATGAAATTTATTGTATTGATAATAGTAATGGCAAGATGATAAGAGCAAGAGCCTAAAAGACCATTTTGACCGAATTAATTTGTCTCTGTTTGCCACAATTAGCCGTCAGTTTTACATACTGCATTGAAAATTGACTGACCTTCTAACCTAAACATTGGTGATGATATTTAACTATGGTATGTGTGTGCATTTATATTGGTAATTGTAGTTAAATCAGTAGATAAGATTAGACTCTAACATTGAGAGACCAATGATGATTACAAGTCTATCTCTATATATACATATTCAAATGATTTCAGCATAAAACAATAGCAAATACCCGGTTACAAATATATTATTAGAGTGTGGTTCTTCTAGTCAGTTATGTCTACTTGCTAATATATATAATCAAAATTCTGTTGTTCTTTTTTATTTTATCATCAACAGACATGTTTTGTGGCCTTTAATGAAATCTTTAATAAAGTGAGACAGAAAGAGTCTAAAGAACATACTTATTACTAAAGTGAGAAAACATAACAATGGGGTCATTTTTGGGTCATGTAGTACCCGGCACGTTTTTCTTTTGCTTTGGAATGTGGTGGGTTTATAATATATTTTACAGGTGAGTTCAAATTAATATATATATATATATATATAAGTGCTGAAGTTAACAATCTTGTGACATTTTATTGCTATTATTAAACATTTGTAGATATTTTTATGCCAAGAGATTTCGTCCAACAAGCTATAAGAATGTAAGTCATTTCCGCTGCTCTGCACGAAATGGATTTCCAGTTGAGTCGCTATTGAAAGTTGTCTCAGTGGTGATTGGCATACTAGGTAAGAAGTAACTAATGGCATGTTATACATATATATCCATGTATTCTGACTTGATGGCCTGTTGACACATGTATAAAAAGATTTGCTAACGAGGACATATTATTATTATAGATATATATATATAATATGTATTTTTATTTTTTCTTTTTTGTAGGTGAATTTTGTACAGGTTTTGACAACGGACGATTTACACATTGGGGAAATACACAACATATTATGATGTTTTTCTTTTTCGGCATCAATGGACTTGTCGATCTACTCTTGTATAAGAAATGGGATATACCACCTAAACTGGATTATGTGACGGCAGCTTTGGCCTACTCTGTTGAAGGATTTTTATTTTATCATCACCTTCACGGTCGTGGAGACATGGATGTGATGGTATATTAGAAAATTAACTAATTCTCTAGAAAATTTATATGACTTTTTCATAATTTTAAAAGTATATCATTTTTTTTAACAACAACAGGTTCATATGTTTTTAGTTTATGTCATTATTGCTTGTGTCGTGTCGACATTATTGGAAATGAAATACCCAAAAAATGTTTTGCCAGCATTGTGTCGAACATTTTTCACATTACTTCAGGGAACATGGTTTTATCAAGTAGGCTTTATTCTATATCCACCAATTGGACAGAAATGGGATATCAATGATCACACACAGGTAATAAAAACGTAGTATACATATAAATCAAGTCTTAGAAAGTTACAACTACTAACTATTCTCGATCGTCTCTAGATGATGATTGTCACTTTTATATTCACTCTACATTTGGCAACAATAATTGCAACTATGAGTGGTTTAGGTGCTTTGATTTGGCTTAAAGTGCAAAAAATTCCAGGACCATCTGCAGTATATCAAATGGTTGACACAACAGAGTCAAATGCAGACTATGACAAGAACGTCTATATCAATGAGGATGATCAGAAGAATAATCATTATAATACGTCCAATGGTCATAAATATTTACATATATCATCAACTAGTACTACGCAACAATTACTTGATTCTGAAAGTGAAGAAGTGTAGTTATATGTGATTTTAAAAGAATTTTTCAGAGCTGATGATGAATTCTAAATATATATGTCTATATATATTATACATAATGTAGAAGAAGAGGATATTTTATTTTGATAGGCTAGGTTACATAAGAGCGAATGCTAGATCTTGTACATATATATATTTAAGAAACTAAAAGATGAAGTGAATATGAAATATATACCTATATTGTACTTTTAATATTAGACATGTACGCTAAAAATGACTGTTTATGTTGTATAAAGTTTTGACAAATGAATAAATGTTGTTTGGTTTCATTGCACGACACAGAGTTATATATTATTTTTCTGATGAACTTGAGTTACGCAACAACTCTAATTTGTCCTACTGTTATCATCACTCAAGGAGTACAACATATAAAAAACTATATACTAAAACTATTACATCCGGTGATATTAAACTTTTGCCTTAATGCATATACAGAAGTCTTATAGAAGATACAAAATTTTCACTTTTTTGTATTTTACATAAAATTCAATAAAATATTATCATGTCATTCCACCAACCACCTTTCAAACACAAAAGTACATACATATAATATGTGAAAATCTAGAAAAAATGTACTGTAAATTGTAAGTATATAGCTTGCCTCATAGAGTGTAACAATAAAGACTGCGTAACAATAATATGTGAGTGCCACAATAATGATACTACACAAACCATATATTCTAAGGGAAAATCAAGGTTTGTAATTTACAATCTTGTTGTACTCGTATATTAGTAGTCTCATTATAATTTGAGAGGTTGAGGTGACGACAGTTACATTGTCTCATTTTCTGAATTTAATTTAATACTGTGTCACTGTGATTTTCTTGATAAGTACTTGCTAATTATTTAACAAGATTAAACATCTCACAATGTCTTTCAGTTACTTTATCATGTCACTTCTCTTGGCTCATATTTACATTTGGAACGGACATGCAGATAGTTTCCCAACTTCAACCGATCGATCTGTATTGTTGACAACAACGCCTCAACCAGGTACTATTATTAAAAAAATATTTTAGCATTTCATTATTGAAAAAGATTTTTTTTGAAAGTTGCAAACAAATTTTGTAAGTGAGGTAGATAGCACTCTTGATTAGATGAAAAATGTATGAAAATAGTGAAATCACTGCGGCACGTTGCCACAATATCATGTTCTTTACTACTGTGAGAGAAATATAATCAGTCATTCATGTTACATTCAATTGTGAGATTTTTTAGAAAGCGACAAATAAAAATTCTCATTGTAACACATATAATAGTTGCATCACGATACTTTTATTTTGTAGTATGTATATTATGAATGCATTGTATTGTATATATTTACTATATATGAAATTAATATAACATGAATTTGGTTTAAGGCATGATTGCAGTGTCCTCAACTGTTATTCCAATTGGAAATCTTTTTGACTTTGGAAAAGTACGAGCAACATCAAAGAAATGGACAACCATTGAGAAGAACAAGAATCAGAATGTTTGACAAATCTTCAAAACCTGAAAACCCAGTTTGTCTCATTACAAAAAGTAAGTTTTATTAAAAAAGACTTTTGCAATTGTTGAGACTAATTCTAAATACATTTTTAGATGGAAAGCTAAAGGAATTGATCAAAAAAGATGAATAATTTTCATATTTCAAATTCAAATAATGCCCTTCGGTATATTTTGGTATAATATTTTTCTATTATATTATTACATACAACAAACTCCTTCCTATTTCTCTTATTATTTTAGTAAATAAATATTTTATATGATGTATTTTATTTTTATATACAAAGAAATAAAAAAATTATCAACAAAAGCCCAAAATTTTGTAAAATTTCAAATTCGTTTTATTGTTTTTCTTTGGTTTTATCAATGATATTATAAATGTTTGTATTTACAAACGGCATTATGATTCGTAATTTATGAGTCTCATGTACTGTAAAATATATGATGTACAGCAAGAGAGCTCTACATCTTGTATACATGTAAAGGTAAGCTCATTTCATATTATTATCAGATTATTAAAAATATATACTAGACGTCAAGAAATATCGTACAAAAAATGTAAAATGAGACAATTATTGGCAATATTTTTTTGAGCACTTTGTAAAATTGAGAAAGACATAGAGAGATAAATACATTTTTCTTTTGTGACAATGCTACCTTTTTAGCTGGGAATTATTACATTGGTTTTAGTACTTATCACAATTACTCCTTAAAAATTAAGAAATTATACATTATATAAAAGTCAATAATTATTATTAAAAATATGACAAGAACTGATCTATCAAATAAATGGTAAAAATATATCACAAAACACTAAGACTGGAAACTTCACGAGCAATTCCGCATAAATTCTTTCCAATAGCTATGTAGAGATAACCATTATCCCCAAATTGAGTACCCCATGAATTTCTGACAATGTAATGAGGAGGTGTTGCTGTTTTGTCATATCCAACAATCTGTTAAAAATAAAATAAGAAGAATAAATAAACAGGAATTTCTCCAAATTAAAACTTAATTTTTTTAAACATACCTGAACTGCATGATTATTATTTGAATCACAATTCCATTGAATAACTCCACCAACATAAAATTGCCAATTTGTTGCATCCACAGCAGCAACCACAGGTCCATGTGTCAACATAGCTAAAAACTTTTGTTCATAACCTTCATAGTCTTCACATGTAAAATTAGAATTGACTTTTGGGCCAGTTGGAGCTGAACCTATATCAAAAGAAATAGTAGTAGTAGTAAGTCAATATTATAATAGCTTTCCTTTAATCTATTAAATATTACCTGCTCCAAAACGACATTTTCCATCTTTTAATGTCAATGGGTATTTAGATTCAGTGGTCAAATCTAAAAAAAAAACAAATTTCAAAACATGATCATCATATTAAATAAAGATAAAGTAAGTACTACTTCTTCTTACGTATATCTGTCATCCATTGTAATGCACCACAAGTATCGCCTCCACTACAACCCATATTACCATTTCTTGCACAATCAATTACCTATTATTATTCAAAAATATATATGTACCTATAGTTTTGTTTATTTAAATGCAAATAATTTATATATACCTGCTGAACACTCAAAACTTCCAATTTTCCTTTTTGAATAGCTGTCATACTTTCTACAGTTGATACTGTAGAAAAAGCCCAACAAGCTCCACATGATTTTTGATGCTTAATAGGTGTTATCACTTCTTTCTGTCTCCAATCAACTTTATCAGGAAGTGTAGAAGTTGTTGTTGCTGCTCTTTTCTTCCGAACGATAAGTAAATTATCTTTGATTTCATTATCTTCATCATTTGTATTACTATATTGACGATCCCTTAGTTTTGCTTGCTTTCTTGCATGGATTCTTTTGGATAAATCATTATCCAAGTATGTTTTACGAAATTCTTCAGGACTCATATCAGCAAATGAAGTCAATCCCCATGCAGCAATACCTTGATTCTTTGGCATCCCTGGCTTCCATTTGTTAGCAGCAACATATTTCTTTAAAGCTTCTTCATTATTTTCATTGGATGAGGATGAACTAGAAGGATCATTTTGACGTAAGGATGGATGAGAGAGCATTATATGTTCATCTTGTTTCTGGTTAAGTAATTCAATTTGATTCAGGGCTTGCTATTATATTACATTACAAAATAATAAGATATTAATTTAGGTTTAAATGATATATCAATAATATTTCCATTTTTTATTCTTTTACCTTAAACTGTAATAGTCTTTCTTGTAAATCGTCTTCACTGTATGTTTTATTGAAAGCTTCACTATAGTTTTTGAAAACCATTGCCAATCGATCATTTTGTTCTCCTTTCAAATGGTAAGGAATACCAAAAAAACAAAGACAAATTACTCCTCCCCACATTAAAAAAGTTTTTAATTTAGGATCCATCTGAATATTATTGATTCTCTTGTGAAAGACTTTATATATCTCTGTGAATGTTCAGCAGGCACAGTTTTGAGTAATAATATTTGTACAAGTCAACAAGTCTGTGGCTTTTGACGTTGACATAAACTGACTGACAAGTGTCTGAAAGACTTCTTTGAGTTTTGACTTGTGTTTTCTTACATTTCAAACATTATATTATATACTATTATAGATTTATAATATATATATTATAACATGTTGTAGGGAAAAAAAGAACTTATAACTTATAACACACAAGTGTCATTATTTGCTGAAACTGCTGCATGATAACAACTCGTGTTATCTCATATCTCATCTGACTCCTATTTATATACAAATGATGATGGTTCATTTGTTGCTGTTCACTTGAAGAAACAGACGAGACAACAAAATGTATAACTATAATAAAAAAAAACATTCCAAATACTATCACGTCATTTAAAATTTCTTGTTCATGAAAATCTCATGACAGCTTCACATGATGAGATGAACTTTTTTTTGCTGAAGTGTACAAATTTTATAAAAAGATATGCTGTCAAACAAAAGTACTTTTTACTTTACTGTGAGCCTCATCGCAGTTATTTATGTCAATTTGTATATGAATTTGCATACTAATGAAAATATTTAACAATTGCGCATTAACAAAAATAAATTATGTGTATTATTATTATTATCATGTTCTTATTCCCATGATATTAAATTACTTAAAGTCACTAAAAATTATTCAATTGATGTTTGTTTGTTTGATAAAAAAAATTGATGATGAGAGAACAAATTTTAAAAATTCTTTCCCGCTATAAGTAGTAATGAAAAGCCATGCTAAAGCCTCTATGTAAAATCCAATGTATATAATTTCAACAATAAATGACAATTTTATCGTAAAACTGTATGAAATAAAGAAACTAAAATTAAAATAAATTCAGAACAAATTATCTAAATTATAAAATCCTTAATTATATGTATATATTCAATTTGTCATAATTAATTTCATGATAGTTATATATCAACAACATGCAAAGGAAAACTAGAAGCTGCGAAAAAGTTTCGCACCACATATCGCCACCATTGAAGGAAAGGTAAATCAGATTGCGGCGTGCTTCACTCTGTTGCTCTGTAGTTTTTCTAAAAAAAATTTTCATTAAAACTACTCAAAATGGCTGAGAAAATGCAAATTTCGAAAAAACGGAAGGTAAGCAAGTTGATTAACTATAGTTTATTTTATATTTCATATTTTTAAGTAAAATAGTAGTATATTTCTTCATTGTATACTACCGCAATGTTATAACATTGTGCTAACCATGAAGCAGATGGACATTTGTTAAAAGAGAAAATTTACAAAAATTGAGTAATTTTGTTATTTTCTTTCATTGTTTTTGAAATAGTTCGTCAAAGAGGGTCTCTTTAGAGCTGAATTGAATGAATTTCTTATGCGTGAGTTGGCTGAAGATGGTTATTCTGGTTTGGAAATCCGTGTGGCACCAAATCGGACTGAAATCATTATAATGGCAACTAGAACTCAAAATGTTCTTGGAGAAAAAGGAAGACGTATTAGAGAGTTGACTGCTGTTGTCACCAAGAGATTTGGTTTTGCTCCAGGTTCCATTGAGTTGTATGCTGAAAAAGTTGGAGTTCGTGGTCTCTGTGCTATTGCCCAAGCTGAATCACTTCGTTTCAAACTTGTTGGAGGTCTAGCTGTTCGTCGTGCATGTTATGGTTAGTATTATAATTATTATGTAAATTTATTGTATATAAATATATTTATAATAATAAATAATTTATTAATAATAGGTGTACTTCGTTTCATCATGGAATCTGGTGCCAGAGGATGTGAAGTAGTAGTTAGTGGCAAATTGAGAGGACAAAGAGCTAAATCTATGAAGTTTGTTGATGGATTAATGATTCATAGCGGTGATCCAACTAATCACTATGTGGATACTGCAACTCGTCATGTCTTACTACGGTAATTAATTAT
>VCNE01000959.1:4877-18450 GCA_009869805.1 Oncopodura yosiiana
GTGGTTACAAATGAAAGGGATTTTTGTGGCGAGGCGAGAGATAAGGAAGAATAGTGGGTGAAATATTTGTATAGTTTTTGTAAGAGTTCCAGTAACAACATATTAATATTATTATTAGTTCCAGTTTAAACAATGATACAAAATTCTGATAGATTTAATTAATTCATCAAAAAAAAATTTCTCAAGAAGAACTTGTGTCTAAATTAACTTGATTTGATTTATAATTTACCGTTTGATGTACTAACATTACTTATAAATATAAATAAGAATTAGATATTCTCATACATATGTAATTTTCATTTGCTTAAAATATATAATAAAAAGTATTGTACATAAATATCCATATGTTGATACAATATGTATATATATCTTGTCTCATTGTAAATAACATATTCATTTTAGAGATAAATGATCATAAATGGATTAGTAGAATGGACAACACATAGTTAATTAGTATTAGTACAAAATGTTGAATTCATATTGTAAATTCATAACAAAATTAAACATTTCACCGCAAGGATGTTTCTTTTTTGTACAGTAGAGTTCCAATTGTTTTGATGGAATTGCAACACGAAAACTTTTTTCTAATTCTCCTGGTGTTGTGCGTATTGAATATACAGGAACAAGCCAATCGCATCTTGAACTCTAGAGATATATTATTATTAATTTTATTTAATTTATCATTTTTAATTTTCTTCATACCTCGTCATGTTTCATATAAATTGAAACTTTAACTCTATATCTTGCAGCCTCTTCTTGAGAGCCAAGTAGAGTAAACCAAAAATAAACTATAGAATTCTCAATGGACATGTAACGAATAAAAATTTCATCATCATATTCAAAATAGTAGCTTGGCCATGGACCATCAGTAGTTAGACAATTACTATACTCAGACATTGTCAGTACATTAGTTTTCATTTGAAATCCTTCCATCTCATGATCTCCTTTTAGATGTTTAAAAAAATCTCGAAACCGGATTTGTGCTCCGTTACATTTAACTACTTCCCATTCAAAGCAATTGATTCTACGAAATGGACAAGAGTTTAAATGATGTCGATACTCATGCCCTTTAACAATTTTGGGACAACCATCATTAAGATTTTTACACCAGAATGATGAGTCAGCTACGATTCTTTCAATTGCTACATTTCTTGGTGTGTTTGTCATATCTTCTTGACATATACCACAACGTAATTCAACGCCACGGCATTTTCCACAAATGCTATGACCTTGTGAACAAGTGTAAATTGGTGCAAGTGGTACTTCATTACAAATTGGGCATTCTAAAGCTTTTTTTAATTCTGGTGTTGGTGCCAATTCATGTAGAGTTCCGACAGCAGCACTAAAATATTTGTAAAATTATAAATTATGATCTCTAGGAAATTTTAGTTTTTACCTGTCTCTCCTTTGGAAATATTCAGTACTTGGTGGCGTTAGTAAATTCATGATGCAAATGTCAGTAAAGACTGATATGTGATATGAAAATTCTTTCATTTGTTACATTTTTATAACCATTGACCATATAAACTTTTATCCTTTAATCCATCCATAGAAGCTTAATCTTAATCTAGATTTTTTTTTGCTCACCTGCATATAGGCTCTGTTATTTCATATTGTTATCAGAATCGCAATTTACGTTTGTACTGATAAAAACAACAGTTCATTATGACTTATGACTTTTATGACCCTAAATGTCAATGTCAGTGCCGAAATTAGAGAAAATTGCAATATAGCAAAATTGCTTTTTTAATATTCAATGAATGTTGTTTTTAGCATATCATATTTATTACGTAATATCAGTATGTATAATACACTACATTTGTGGACTAGGTTTTTAAGCCTACTACTGTAAAGCTGTTAAGTGACATTTTTGTACATATATAAACTGTTATATTTAAATGTATTTACATAATAGTAAAGCAGAGAGAGAGAGAGAAAAACAATATTTACACAATTCATTTTGATTGAGATTTTATATTTGAGTAAGTTTGAACTACATCTAAGAGAGAAGTGACAAATTTTTAATAGTTCTACAATTCCATCATTCTAAGTAGGAGAAATGATGCGAAAGATGACGACTGTCAATTTTTGTACATATCGCACAAAACTTTTTCCATAGGAGTATTTCCAATTGTACGATGAAAGAATAGCAACTCAATTCGTTGAGCTGCAATGATCAATTTAAGAGCTTAGATTGATGACATCATTATAATTAATTAACCTTTTGTTACCTGGAACATGACGCAAAAGAGGTAGCATAAGTAAAAGTCTACCGAATCTAGCTGGTTGCGTTGGGTGTTGTCCTCTTGAGTGTTGACATAACATGACTTGTGCTTGATCTTGTAAATTTTCGACTTGTAATGGATCCTTAAGTCCTCGAGTGTCTAATAAGATGATAACTAGATTAGTAATATGAGGACATAATTATAATCAAATCTTTATTTGTATACCACTTTTAAATAAGACGATAGCTTTCAAGCAAGCAAACTCTGGAGGATCAACTGCAACCTGACGAAATCTGCTTAGTGCTTCATTTAATGCCCTTAAATCACTTGCAACCTAAACATATATGTAATCGTAATTTGTACCATATATAAGAAGGTAGTCAAATGGAAGATCTAAAAGTCTTACTTGTATAGCTTTGCCATTAGGTAAATGAGTAAGATGATCAGCAGAGGCAAAGAGAGACACTGACTCACTCGGCATACACCATTGAATTGCATTCAATAAGAATAAGTCAGCCCATGCTTCTTCTAATAAGATTACCTTTGTATGTAAAACCATCAAAGATGAATTAAGATTTAGTTTTTGTTAAAGAGAAATTGTGTTTGATGATACTAACTTGATCTCGAAAGGGAAGAAGACCAAAAGATTGTAAATTTTTAGCCCATTTGACAGCCACTGTAAAAATTTACATTATAAAAGATTTTTGGTTATTAATTGTATGTGTTAATTTAAACCTATGGTCAATTTTTCTGTAATCATAGACTTAAATTCAAAAGTCTACACTGCATTGAATACATAATATAGATTATGGATATACGTAATCAAATGCTATAACTTGAAATCGACTATGTAATTAGCGCAAATAATTACAGAAATCTCAATTGTAATCGTATATACTATGAGTGGTCGTAACTCTATAATATGCAAGTGATTAATTGTAATTGGAATTGTAATTATAAGCTGTCTCCAATTACATAATCCTGCTTATTTCCACGATATAAAAGAAACTTACTGAAAAGAAGTCGAGCTGACGTCTCAAAAATAGTTTCATGAGATGGATTATACAGTGCTGAAGGAATTTCAATATTAGTATTAGGAGATGAAATACTCATTGACGTTGAGTGAGCCACAATCGAATTACTACTTCCATTAACGGCAACACCATTAGAACTCGAGTTATTTGAGTACATTGGTGTTTTACGATGATCTGTATTATCATCACTAGTTACATCAATGCTATCATCTGTCAAAAAAGAAAGTTTTTTTTCAGTCAAAAATTATATAGGAAAGTCTCTGTTGCAAAGCGATTGCGTAAGATGAAAAGATCAGAGAGGAGAAATCACGTACCATCATCGTTGTCTCTTGTCCCTTCATTCTCATTCGACTGAGCTGGAAGAATGGGAGGTGGTGGAGGTTGTTGGTGATGATGATAAGTGTGATGTGTATGCCCGCCTCCTAAAACTGCTCCTCTAGGTCCCAATAAAGGGCTTTAAACATATTATTAATATTTTCTATACCAAAAAACAACAAGTCTCAACTTACCCAAACACTCCAACTGCTACTGCAGCCTCTCGCAATGCTCTCTCACTGTCCATTTCACATAAAGATTCTGGGCGAAGTGTCGCTGTATTACGAGGTTGTCGCTCATTTTGTACAGCTAGAGAAATGAACAATTAAAAGAGTCTTTACGTTTTTAATTACACAGAGAAAATAAATAAGTTGATTCAATTAATTAGTACAGTGTAGTACATCTATATATATAGAAGGGAAGAGTGACAGGCAAATGTTAGAAGAGACGTCAAATGAAAAGTGCCTGCTCTTGGCACTTTGGCACCCAATTCACTTCTCTCTCATCTCTGCTGGGTGCCAATAATAATGAACATGGCCTTTCAAGAAGCCCACTAAATCAATTTAATGTTACAATCGTATATAAATATACTAGTTTGGCAAAAACTGCTACAGTGAACACTGATGATTGAATTGAAAGAGTGTAACAGAGAGAGAGAGAGAGAGAGAGAGAAAGTCGTGAGAGAGAGATAGAGAGACCAAATCAAATCAAACTAAACGACTTTCAGTACTTTTCTCTTCATTCACAAATCATCAGCCTATTAATCAAAAAGTTTCCCTCACTCTACTTTAGGCAATATAGAAAACTGTCTAATCCTGTCAAACATACTCGATGCTTCTATTTTAGACCAAAAACGCAATTGCGTGCTTCATGGAAAATTGAATTGATTTGTGTTACTTTATACATAGAGGTATATAGAGGAAAAGGAGATTTAAGTTGAGACCACTACTTTTCATATACATACACTTTATCCCAAATTCATCATTGCAAAATTGATTTGTGTTACTTTATACATAGAGGTATATAGAGGAAAAGGAGATTTAAGTTGAGACCACTACTTTTCATATACATACACTTTATCCCAAATTCATCATTGTACTTCAGTGAGCTCAGCTCAGATCTCACTTATAAGTAAAGTCATACGTGATGAGATACAGTAAAGTACGCATATAAGTACTGTATTCATTTATAGTGTTTTTATAGCGTAGCAAAAGTAAATTAAATTTTTTATACACTCGTATCTCATGTCTGCTACAAAGAAGTTATAGCTTATATAGTTTATAAGCAAAAGGATTGAAACTATTGTAGCAAATTGCTTATAGCGAAAATCAGAAAATGTGTATGAAAATGTATGTATGTGCATGTAATGTTGATTGGTGCTTACATATCCACTTATAGTCGTACCTTACTGTGTTACATACTAAAAGACTGTATAAGAAATTATATTTGCTTTCTCTACTTGCTGAACAACAAGTGATGCTTTACTGTTGTAATCTCAATTTAGGCGTTAACTTAATTCCTTGTAAATATAATTTAGTAAACTTGAGAAATGAACTGCTCAATCAATGAAATCTAAGCTTATAAGAATGTGTATCACAATGCCCCTAATTCCAGTATAAACTTTCTTTTTTATACGCAACATCTAATCTAATCTCCGCTGTAAAAATTAACGAGATCTCATTTCTCGTTTCAATATCCTGAATATTACCTTCATCATCATGATGAAACATATAGAAAATATTAAAACGGAACATAACACTAAAAAGTGTATATTTATAATGGAGAATAATGCAATTATATGTTGTTGGTTTTATATTATTACCAAGCATTAGGAGATTCTCATCCTCCTGTAGTACAGAAGAGAATCTTCAAAGGAAAATGTCGAGTTGTAAATTCTGAGCAGCACCACTGCGTCCCAAGTTATATAAATATTAACAATATAAAACCGAAGAGATATACAACAACAATATCATCATCATCATTTGTATATAGAGATGTAGTTAATAATAGCCACAAATAAAACAATATTATTATGCATGAACGAAGAAGTGATCATAAAAGACTCCAACTATGATGCACAACACATAGCAAGTCGTGTGAGAAATCCTTCAGGGTGAAATTGATGATCAGAGAGAAGATGAGAGAGTCATGATCATCTCGTTTCCCTTAAAGGATTATGTAATCCTTATGCCTCTTTTCTATATATGATATTAGAGAGTAATAGGTCTAAACGTGCTATTTCTCTTTTGTGGATGATAATAATGGCGACAGTCGTACTATATGTACAAGCAAAGGAAAGGAAAGGGAAAGAGCGCGCACAGATTTCATATACCACAAACTAAGGCAATATTTTGAATTGCTTTCTTTGGGCTCATTTGCATATTGTACACGACACAGAGTTTGTCGTTCCTTCTATAGTAGTGTTGTGTATGTATATATACGATGATGACAATGATACCATATATCTATGATAATGGTGATATGCTTTCCTTAGATTGTTATTTTAGTACTACAAGAGTAGAATTACACTAAAGGCAAACTATTGTCAATCTTATGTCGCTAGCTATGAAAAGCATGACATGATGTATAAAAATGTATAAAAAGTGTTGCAGAGTTACATATAAGAAAGAGATATGGTTCGTTGAAGTAAATGTCATTATGTCTCAAGTTGCCTCTTATAGAGAATTGTTTCATAGAAAAATTTTCTCAAATCTTTTGAGGCGAATCAAGTGTGCCATAAAATATTTACTCTCGTCTCAAAAAAATTAAGACAAATATTTTCTCGTAAGTCTAGAAGAAGAATTAGAATTTAGGAGTTACATTTTCAACTTTTATTGTAACAATCCTTACTTTTTGCAACATTAAACTTATTCCTTAATACGCTACGACAAATTCATTAGTAACTAATGGAAAGCAAAGTGAATTGAAGTATAGATGAAATAAAAAGCGAGAAAGGAACGTGATCATTTGCAAGTTCTGATATCTAAATCGAAGCTCAGAATTGACAGTAAAAGATCCCACAAGGGAGAATTATAGTATGCAAAATCTCAAATGAAAATTTAATATCTATAATAGGATGTGTAATATACATATAATATCCTGTAAATTCCTCTTACCATCTTTATTCATGCCTTGATTTAAACATTTCTTTAGCCGACAAGCCTGACATTGATTTCTATGTGCCTTGTCCACAATGCAAGACCCAGTGCCCGCTTGACATCTAAATAAATTTATAATTTAAAGCTTTTTAAGTACATAGTTAAATCATCTCGGCTAAATGGAAACTTAACCCTTTACCTATAAATCAATTTCCGTCTAACACTCCTCTTAAAAAATCCACTGCATCCATTACAAGCAAGAATGCCATAATGTTTCCCAGAAGAAATATCTCCACAAACAACACAAGTGAGCCCACTACTGATTCTACGACCATTCGATGAAGTAAATCCTCCACTTCCTTGTTGCATAAAAGATGGTGAGTGAGAGTCATCATTATTCATAGGATGTTGTTGCTGGTGCTGTTGGTGTTGCATTGACAAATTGTGAGATGGTGAACCTCCACCATTATTTGAGGTAGTTAATGAAATTGGCATTGGAGTAGGAGATCGTCGAGATGAGAGTGAGTGAAGTCGAGAAATTGAGTAGGGATGATTATGAGGTGGTGAGCATGATGATGAAGGTGATCCTGGTTTTGAACCTATTTTAATGAGCCTCTGATTAAATTCAAGTTAAATGTTTAGAGTTTAGTATATACACTATCTATTTCCTTAGAGAGTGTCTGTCTGCGGCTCAGACTATCTAGAATATGGTTTCTTTTTATGTATTTACATTTGAATAGAGAAAGAGAGCTTTCGACTACAACTTGATTTTAGCTGATGAGTTAATCCCCTAAAGTGAATTTTGTAAATACTACAAATGAGAAATGACAGAGGAAACAGTTGATGAGAAAGTTTCGTTTTAATCCTACTTGTGTTACTAAATATATAGTGTAGTTTTAAAGTACTTGTGTAAATATGTTTTGACTGGAAAAGTGTGCACATTTTATTTTGCATTTGAAAGTCATTTATTGGTACTAATCTCAACTCACTTTATAATCTCATGCACATGTAATTTATATATGCATTAGAAAAGAAAATAATACTTCAACAGAACAAATTGGAGTAGAAATGAGTTTTGAAGTCTCATAATCAAAAACATCGATTCGCCTGGGAATTTAACTTTCAATAATTTATACCTTTATAGCTATACAAAATAACATCTTCGATGTTACCTTGATTTTGAGTATTTAAAATTAGACTAGACAAAATCTCAGTATTTAAAGTAACATAAATCAAAGTGATGTTGCAATAATAATTGACTTTTAGACACTTCTGAATTTCATTTTCATAATATTCTAACAAGTTGACTTGCTTCTATTTTGGCCAGCTTCATTAAGTTGTCTCGTTTTTTGCTATTAGCTCCTATCTCAATTCTAATTGTTATTATACTCTATTTTTGTTTTGACTAAGCAATATTTGGTTCAATGCTAAACATAAATTGATCTTTCTGATCTCTTTTGAAATTACGGTATATCATCACACGCCCTTACTAAACTATACCCTGATCACCACTAAATGACAAATTGTATGTATCTTGTCACCAAAAACATAAACAAACAATAAGCTACAAATGTGGTGTATATTTAGGGCTAGATATTGACACCAAATGGTCAAAAATGAACCTACCTGACATGACTTATTATTCTCTACTCTTTTACACACTAACTGTATTGGAACAATATTAAAGAGAGGGTCTCATCTGTGCAAACGATGATATTACCCTAGAAAGAGTCATTTGAAAACAACTGTGTGATTCTCTGTTTTATGTAGGCGGGTTCCTTTCCTCTTTTCTCTCTCGACACAGATTACATAGAGTATTATTCCTTTTTTCTCACCCTAATTTTATTGTCATCTGAAGGCTTTTGGAAAAGCATTAACAAGGAAAGTAGAAGTGAATGCAATGCATATCTAACCCTCAATCCCTTCACAGCAGGTACCTTTTTAACTTTTATTCAATTTATTCAACTTGTCTCTTTCTCCCTAACACTTTGAGATATATGTTATGTATATGTATATAACATGGTCAATCTGTCCAATTCAAAGCTATATAGTTTTTTCTATGCATATAGAGAGAGCAATTAGTGTGGTATCTTCTGCTTTTGAGGGATCCTGTTATTGGGATTTTAATCAACTAATTTGACACACATGTCATCGTCATTGCAAAACTCAGATATGCACATATTTTATTTTCTCTTTCGTCAATAGTAAATACACTTAATATCAAAAATGAATTTATCATGACTCTGCTATTGACTTTCAAATCAGTTTGCATTTAATTCTATTCTCATTCTTCTTTTATAGTAAAGGTTAATAGCATTATACTCCCTTAGAAATGGGGGATAAATCATAAAGTGAATTTACTTAAGATATTCCCAATAGACAAATTTTTATTTATATACACAAATACATCGTCACCCTGTTGCTTCATTTTTTTAAGAAAATTCAAAATTTTGCATGTACTCACCATTATTATGTGTTGTAAGTTCCATTTTTCCGAATTTGACGTAGCTTTATTCCTACTGATGAGTTAACAGGTAAGAATTCAAAAGTCCAAAAGGGTAAAAGTTTAGCACTACGGGGCAAAGTGAGATTATATATAAACTGTTGTTTACTTTTCCACTACTTTTTTATTGCTGGTACTTCTACACTTGTTCTACTAAGTTCCTTCCACAACTGATGCAATAGTAAAAATGAAGGATGAGATGAGACTGTTGGCAGTAGTTGTATCTCTCTATCTCTCTGCTTTACTGTTGAAGTCTTTAAGCCTAGACCGTGCATTGGGTTATAGCTCTGAGGCCAGCAATGCGCAATGTTAAAATGCCATGCAAACTCGAGAAACCTGGTTTTTCTCTTTTATATGGCGTTTTAACATTGCTGGCCTCAGAGCTAAACAGATCCAATGCACGGTCTCTGCTTAGCCAACTCAAGAAGAGTACATATTGTCTGATGTGTGTTCTGTTCAGCATCATGCTGGAGAAACTTTCTTTCCACTTTTTTCTCTCCTCCTGCCTACTAGCTATAGCCACATATACATTATCTATGATCAAACTACATACCGTAAAACTTTCAATAGATGCCTGAGGTTCTAATTTTTAGCCTTTACATTTACTCAGAGGTTATTTAGTGGAGTGAGCCTAAGAGAAACTCTCAATTCTCATTAATGTGAGTAAAATAAGCCAGGCTGAGACCCCGGAGAAATATTGTGTTACGGTGTAGTCCTGTGCTTAGAATAGTTGAGCTGTGAGAAAGATGACAACATTTACAATTCTGGTCTTTGGCTACTACTCCAAGTTTTAGGGTACTCACTTGAGCCTTGTGGACTAGAATCACACTTTTAGAATCAGGGAGGAAGTGTAATCTGACTAAAGAGAAGAGAAGAGCACAGGAGGAGAGATCTTCGGATGAAATCGGATAAATCGTGGGTCATAGATTTTCACTTGTATCACATTCTCTATATATAGCAAAACAGGAGATAGTTAGGAAGAAATAAAGGGCAAAAGCAAAAGGGCTCTAGTATGAAGATAGCAAAGTAACATTTTGTTATGTAGCATTTTCGCTTTGTGATTGGACTCAAAGTACACAGAGAGAGAGAAAAGCTTTTAGAGCAGGAAGCACAGCACGAGGCTTTTTCACTGGCGCATACGCTTACTCAACTTTCTCCACTTTTCTCCTTTAACTTCCAGCCCTTTCTTCAACTTTAGTCCGCCAATCGGGACATGAGAAATCTTGACTCTGCTTCAACATAGATGCTCAAAAAATCTCTTGATCACTATATCATCATCTACCAGAGAGTTAGAGTTATAGAGCTAGATGTTTATGAGAAATTCATTAGATGAAAATACGAGCTATCACTTAGCATTAAATAAAAAAGCTTGAGACTCTCATCTATCGCTGTAGCATGGCTAGATTTCTTCAGTTAGCTTACTACATTATGACATATTGATTAGCAAATTGATGTTCTGGTGATCACGTGTCGCATCTGTTGTACAAATTTTTGTTTTAGGCAGGCGACCACTACGAATCAAATTTACAAGATCTACTAATTTTTTTTCAATGTCATCCTAGAGTCTTGTGTATCAAGAGCATAAGTTCATATGAGAAATAGAGAATTGAGTCTCATTATTAAGGAGCAGATGGGAAATGTTGGAAACAATGCAATGAGGACAATAGGGAACGGAGCTGATGCCGAAAAGCTGTGTGTCTCTCACTCCTCCAAAAACAGAATTCGTTTCTATAATGTATCAATTCTTATGGTAATGAATTCCACATTTACATACAATATCATTTGACTTCCTACTTTGTATAGTTTTGTATATTTGCCAAGAGAAGAAGAGAATAAAAACTTTAACTCTCGTCCTCTGCTCTATGTGTAAATTCAAAGCTTAAGTGCCTCTGTATAATTACATGATATTATTTTAGAAGACACAACTTTTACATTATCAAAAGCAAATAAATAAAACTTTAAGAGCTCAGGACCTTCGACAGTCTCTTGCTTAAACACTTGCGTCTAATTTGTCAATTTTAGCGTTAGAAAAGACCAGATCTTTTTCTCAATAAAAACACTTGCTCCTGCTCACTTTGCTTATGTATATGTGTACAATGATGCATAAAGAACAGATATTAATTATCAATCAGACCTCATTATGATTTCTATTGTCATTGACTATATTTACATGTATGATAGATATTCTTGTTGACTTGTTTAACATTGTGATTCGGACATTGACTTTTTCTCCATTTAATAGAATAGAGTAAAGAAGAAACACAGTTGCTGTACAAAAAAAACGTGGCTCATAAAATATGAAAGAATAAATACATAAATCACCATTAATATTCTTTGCTAGCTTACAGGTATACACTTTTTCAAATTGTAGTAATAGATTATTAATAATTGTACTAACGGTTTCTTATATATTACACTATCAAAGTGAAGTATATTTATGCAGCATGATCTCAAATTCTAGTTTCAAAACATATGCATATATATATATTACTTAATGCTATTTCAATCACATTTTACGTATTAGATAATATACGTTTGTTATGTAAAGCGATAGCAAAATGTTGTAAGAATAGTTAAAAAGTCATAGTGTCAACAAATTACTATTTAGAATTCTATTAAAGTATCTATAAAGCTACATATAAAATCGCAGACAATATTTACAGAAGCTTTCCTCTGCAGTTGGAAACAAGTTATACATCCACCTGTCAAATTCACCTGACTTTCTCGTCTCTCTATTTCCGTCTCAATGCATCAATACACAATCATATTAGAATGATGTCAGACAGTACAATTATCATGAGATTTATCAAAAAATCCCTTATGCTGTCTTTATATGTCAAAATCAGAGTATAAACTTCTGAGAAAGGTTCCATAATTACTGTTTACCTACCATATTGCTATAAGGGCGTCCATCTCTTGCAGATGCTTCATATATATATATATAAATATTTCATAATTTTTTGTAGTGAATTGAATTTTTTAAAACCTGATAAGAGTAAGCTTATAAAACAATATGCATTGAGATCTGATGTAGAAGACAACGTCAGTAGCTTAAGGTTTAGTTTGAGACATGACAGTTGCTAGTGAATTGGACTCAACAGGGAACAAGAAGGAGATTAGACAAGTCACAATTGACTTGACTCTCTCTATACTTTCTTTTCACTAACAATTGCAGAATGCTTTCCCTTTTTCTTTTTTCTATTAGGCTCATCTCTTTTCTTTTCTTTCACTGAAACTACTGTAGCTCTTCCTATGTCGTAGGAAAATTTTTATTTTTATGAGATCTGTAGCTTGGGGAAGAAGAACAAAACTTTGTGATCGAATGTTATTCTATTCTTGTGTCATTTTGGCTCTGCGGTTTGCTTTCGAAGCCAAAAGGAAAATTCAATCTTCACTGATGCAATCTTCTTAATGCACTAAATGTGTTCCGACACACAAATGTCAACTGAAATGTTTCATCTGAAAAGCAACAAGAGCATTGTGTCTACTACTTTCTTCGTCTCTACTACTCTTGTCTCAAATAAGAAAATGGATTGTTGTCTTTCTCTCTCGCCTATTTCTACTACGACGTCTTCTTCTATTCTATAGTTACACAATCAATTCTGAAAAAAGATAAGAGATGAGATTTCTTTTCTCCTAAAGCAACTGTCGCAATTCTTTTCCATCAATGTATACCCATATACGACATTTCCTACATACCAATAAAATAAGTGTTATGTATGTCGAAGTCTTTGGAATGTTTTCAAATAAATTGCTCTTTGCAATCTTATCGGCCTAATTAAATTTATGAGTCAATAATATATAGCGATGAAATGTAAAAAAAATCTGAGTAGATAGGTATATGTCAATAGCATCTGTTTCACTTATAATATGCCATTCATGCTATTCTTACTCACCAGGAAATCTCTGTTCTGTACTCAATAAGTTCTATTCTATACTCACTCCAGCACAAAAACTAATTAATTTTAATTACCAGCTGTGAGTCGAAAGGTTGTGACTCAATTAATGTTGGTTCATGGAATGTCAAGTGCACAATACATTTTTATACGTAGCATATTATGTATGCAAATCTTTTATACAGTTTGTCCACATATATGATGAACAATTGATAATGGTATAAGCAAATAATATTTTCAGACGACTGCTATATAGCATACATAGTATATTTATAATATCCTGTAATATCAAATGACTTATTGTGTCACTTACATTTGAATAATACTGAATCTATAGAGTTCTGATTAGAGATGTGAATTTATAGCATGTATTTATTGCAAAAGATTTGAAGACGAATTACGTTTCAAAGACTTGATGTGAAAATGTAATAGAGCAGAGAGAGACAGAGACACGAAGGACTCAAGTCAGCTCAAACATGGAACACACATTAAAAAGTAGAAT
>VCNE01000960.1:0-12608 GCA_009869805.1 Oncopodura yosiiana
CAATGGCTGTTAGACTTGAACCAGCGATTAAAACATTTATTAAATCTATTTATAGCATGAGTGGAAATATTGAAGGCGAGGGTAATGCAACAGTTAGTGCTGAATTTAATTTTGCAGTTGGTAAGAGAAATTAATGTACATAATAACATAATAACATATTGGACGGAAGTGAGAAACTATATAAATTTTTACAGATCCTGAAGCAGCTTATATTACGTTAGCAAGTTATGAATGTCCAATAGTAATTGTTCCATGGGAAGTTTGTAAAAGAGAAGCAACAACAAATGTATGCATATGAAAATTAAAAATATATATTTATAATTAGTAGTTATAGTCGAAATTTCTCTGATTAAGATTTAATTTAATTAGGAATGGCGCAGATTGGTACTTGGTGGACTTCAAACTCCACAAATGGAATTACTTAATTTAATTGAGCACAAGATTTTAGACACTTTTAAAGACTCTTGGATTCCTTGTGATCAATTAGCAGCAGCTGCATTACTTGAACCAGAAGTATTTAAGAAGAAAATGAAAACCACTATGGAGAAACATTGCACAGTGGAATTACATGGACAACATACAAGAGGATTGATGGTTATTGACAGAGGTGGATTTCTTGAAAAACCAAATAATGTGATATTGGTTACTGACTTTGATACTGAATTATTTAAACAAATGTTAATATGGGGTGGCGGTGGACCATATTATAAACCTTAAGAATATTTATTTATACCATTAAATGTAATAAAATTCTTCATTATATTATCTGCAAATGATAAACTCTTCTCTCTAATGCATCAATATATAATTTTTTATTCATTGAATGCACTTACATAAAGATATATCATTGACTGACTGACTGGTCTCTTCATAATCCTCAAACAGATAATAACAGTTGTTGTATTATTAGTAAATTGTATAGTCTGTGTTTATCAGTCAAGGTTGACACTTATACAGCATTGCTTATTGAATACAACAATATTTATATAAGTAGCAAAGTCGAAAAGTCAAGTATCCTATATGATCATCATCATAGACATTTAATATTTAGTTTATTTGTTGTCAGTGAATTTGTGTGTAGTGTCTAAAAATGTCTATCCGTATTTTTCAAGGCGCTTTACGACGTCTTCAGCAAGTGAGATTTTCTTCTATAGCAGCTTCTGCAACACATAAAAAATCACAAGTAGCCGAAGATGAACATTTATGGGTCAAATCAGATCAACCTGATATACCTACTGTCAAAGGAATTACAATACCCGAATTAATTAAACAGGATATAGATGGATGGGGACATTTACCAGCATTTGTAAATATAAAATTAATAAAAAAAATATGCAAGGTCATATATTTAGTTGTATTTCTACATTAAATAGGAATGTTCAACAACTGGAGTAATGTATACACATGATGAAATCATTAAATATGGACAAAGTTTTGGTGCTGCATTATTAAAAATCTGGTTTAAAACGTGGTGATGTTGTTGGAATAGTTTTGGTATGATATTCAATTTGAAGTGTATGCAATTCAATTTAACTTTTAATTGTTTCATAAAAAAAGGCAAATTGTCCAGAATATCCTTTAATTTTAATGGGAATTTGGGAAGCAGGATTAATTGCTAGTCCTTGTAATGCATCATATACATCTTTTGAAATTGGAAGACAGTTGACAAATTCTGATTCCAAAGTAGTTGTAACTTCATCAGAATATATTGATGCAGTTCGAGAAGCTCAAAAATCAAATCCAAATATTCAATCTGTTGTCATTAGTTGGAGAGCCACATGATGGATGTCATACATTTAAAGAAATGATTAAAGCTGATACATTTGGAGTAGAGTTTCTAAAAGGTTCACAAATTGATACTACAGAACAGATTGCAATACTTCCATATAGCAGTGGTACAACAGGAGGTAATTATCTACAGTAATAATTAAATTTTTATAAGTAAGCAATATAGTCTAAATTTTCATCTCTCTTGTTAGTTCCAAAGGGAGTAATGTTAACTCATTCAAATCTTGCAACTAATGTTCTTCAATGTAGACAAAAAGGAGTTACTCTAATATCAAAATATACTAAAGATGCTGGTCAAGAAAGACAAATTGGAGTGCTACCATTCTATCATATTTATGGATTTACTTCTATTATGTTATCGGGTCTTCATCTTGGTTGTCATACTCGTACTCTAAAAAAATTTGAGCCTAGTACATTTATTGATGCTGTTCGAAAACATAAACCAACAGCTTTACATTTAGTTACTCCACTAATTAATTATTTAGTTCAAAGTAATGACTTTACTAAAGCTGAATTTGAGCAAATACATACTATTTCTGGAGGAGGTAGAATTTTTATATTATTTACAAAATTATTTACTCTCAATACTAACAAAAATTGTGATATCACTTTAGGTGCTCCAATTGGTGAAACGCTTATTTCTAAACTTTTGGACAAAGCTGGAAAGTATTTCTTCTTCCAAGAGGGCTATGGCATGACTGAGCTTTCCCCCGTTACCCATGTCCTAAGACCTGCAACAAAAAATACTAAAATTGGCTCTTCCGGCTCACCACTTGCTTCTACATTGACAAAAATTATCGACGTAAAGACTGGAAAAACATTACATGGAAATGAAACAGGTGAACTTTGTGTCAAAGGACCTCAAGTAATGAAAGGATATTATAAAAATGAAGAAGCAACAAAAAATACAATTGATGCTGATGGTTGGTTGCACACTGGTGACATTGGTGCTTACAAAGATGGAAATAATTTATATTTAATGGATAGAATGAAAGAACTAATTAAAGTTAAAGGTTTACAAGTTGCACCAAGTGAATTAGAATCAATAATAAGAGGAATGCCAGGTGTTGAAGATGTTGCTGTAATTGGAGTACCTCACCAGAAAAATGGAGAGGCTCCTCGTGCTTATATTGTACCTAAAAGTAAATCTTTACTTCCAGATGAAATTCATAATTTTCTTAAACCAATTGTATCTGATCATAAAAAATTACGTGGTGGTATTGAGTTTGTTCAAAGTATTCCAAAAGCCCCATCAGGAAAAATATTACGGAGAGAATTAGTAGCAGCTTATCAAGAAAAACTAAAGAAAGCATAGCAAATTAGTACATAGATTTCTGATACAATAAATATTATGTATATTTTATTATGTAATAAATTATGAAACAAATTTTATTATTATGGTAGCCCTTCAAATTCAGGACGTTGACAAGAAGGAAAATGTCCATAAACCATTGAAGCAATTAATGCTTTTGTGATCCAATCTAAATTTTCTATAGCTTTCCATACTAATGAATGCTTTGAGTTAATTATATCACTAGATACGGAAGCATTTTTATATAGTTCATGATGAAACAATGTCCAGTTGAGATCCATTTCTTTGATATCCTATATCATTACACAATGTTATCAATAACTTTGAGTGCAGATCAGACACATTAACTTACTTTCATTGTAATAAACAAATCTGTCATATTATGAAAACATGTGGAAACAGTCGTAGCCCGAAAAATAGCATCAGCTAAATTGTCACATTGTTTGAAATCAGTATTAAATCTTGCTGCATCTTTGAGGCCTAATTGCCAATACGTGTCATTCATGCTCTGTGTAATAAAGTTTAATTTTTATATATTTATCAATACTCATGAAAATCACTTGAAACTTCAATTACTTATAATATATTGATTAATTACCCCGTCAATCACGTATCGCAAATGAATTCCAAGTTTTGGTAATAGTGTCGCATAAGTATTTAGCAATTGAGAATCACCTGGCCCAATATATGAAATTGAGAGTCTTCTCAAAAATCCATAATATTCATACAAAGATAGTATTTCAGCTAAAGCTAAAGCAGGAGCTAAATTAACAGACTTGAAATTAACTACAGAATTTGAGCTCCCATCAGCAACTAAATTTAATTCCATTTCATTCCATGTTTGAGATTCAATAAAGATTATGTCAGCACCAGATGAAATTGATTTTCCAAAGTATTCTAAGGCTAATGAAGGATGTATATCATTTTCATGAATGCATGATAATGAAGCGTTTAGAGTATTAGTTGCATTTGTAACTCCAAGTTTTGTTAAGAAATCATGATTAAGAAAGAAAACTCTTGCAGGTAGTTTCATATCTAATTGATTTTCTTTAGCTTTCTCCTTCAAGTCGACTGCATGCCATAATAAAGTATGGATATCTGTTGAAGTCCAATTTTCAAATGTTATGAGATCTCTTCCTTTTAAGTCACTATAATCATGAAATTAAATATCGTTACATAACTTTTATTTAAATAATAAATAGTACCTTGGAATACGACTACTCTTGCTACCAATGGTCAATGAACTCATTTTTTGACATAATGATAAGAGTAGTGATGATCTCTGAGTCAAAGTAAAGGCTCTCGTGCAAAGGCCACTGATAAACATCATTTCTGGATTATTCTGAAACATATAGTAGAAAAGGATATTGTTATATAGATATGATATTCTCTATGATATTATTTTTATATGACACGTATCAATTGATGTATCATTAAATCATCGTGTTCTAAAAGTCTACTTTATAATAACAAAAATATGCCAATAAATAATTGACAAGTGGCTGATAATAGAAATTCCGACATGTAGTGATTCAATTTGCAATTGAGTCTCTCTATAATAGGATGATGTGATGCATTATTATTGACATTTGATACTGGACTTTAGTTAGACGACTATAGCAAATTTCCCAATAACAACTTTACAGTGTATACGGATAAGATAAGACAAATAATATTATTTATAGATAGCTACAGAAATGACATGAATTGATGTAATGATGATATATATATGCAAGATAATATATAATCAATAAAAAGTCACTTTGAACGAATTTCAAGTATATATATAGTTGATGAATTTTGCAACCAACCTACCACTTCAGAAAAATTAGTCAGTTCATCATCTTTTTCTCAAAACCAATCTAAAAATTTGTAACAAAATGAAGATTGCAATTATTTTTGCTACTGTCGTGGCTTTAGTTTCTTGCAATTTACAACCAGAAGCTATAAGTAAGTACAAAACTGTAAATCTGAAATCACATTACTATAATAAAAAAACCTTTTTATTTTCTTGTAGACGGAAAAATCTCTGCTAAATTAGAGGTTCGTCAAGATGGAGAATATGATTTGGTTACAGGATTCAATAAAATTATGGAAAATATTGATTTCATGAAAATTGTTGAATTTCTTGGTCGTTATCCTGATTGTGAAAATTCTTTCCTTCCTGATTTAATTGCATATTTGAATTCTGAAAATTTTGCAAGAATTCATTTTGCTCTTTGGACTGATGCTGACTTTTTAGAAATTATGCAATTCTATGCAAATGCAGGAGTACCAATTTATGATATTATCAACAACTTGTACTATACATTTGGACTTGAATTTGAAGGTTAGTTTTTACTTGTAGATATAGTTAAAATTTTATTTCTTTTTAATGAATGATTCATCTTCTTTTAAAAAAATAGTTGGACCTGATGGACCTATTCGTACTTCTACTCACAAATCTCCACCAGTCTTCAAGAAAAGTCGTAGTACAAAGACTTGTCCAACTGAAGAAGAAGTTGCAGAAATGCTAGCAGAGGCTGTTAAAACTGATCAAATTTTAACTGTTGTTCTAGAACTTATTAACCTAGATCCAAGTTGGCAAGCTCTTTTATTCCTTATCTCTGAACCAGAGAAACATGCTATGTATCAAAGAATGCGTGCTATGCCAGAATTTGAAGGATTAATTCAATTTTACCGAGATAATAATATCCCAATTGATTTGGCTTTAAGTTTTATTGAACAACTCTTTTGGGGTGACTTAAAAAGTACTCTTTTGAAACAAATGAAACATTAAAGTATTTGTCAATTTTACATTCGAGTAATAAAAATAAGCATTAATAAACACGGAAGTGTAAAAGCCTACATATAAGAAAATAATTTCATTTTGGCACAGTTGCATAAAAGTATTCGCTGCATCACTATGAAGCTCGTTGTAATTCTTGTTGTCTCTGCTCTAATTGTTGTCTGTCATCGTAAGTTACTATTTAAATTTAAACTTAAATCAAAACTGAATAATTTTTAATTACTTTCAAGACACTGGACAAACAAAGGGTGATGCACAACGTTTTGACCTTCGTCCAGCTTTTCAAACTATTAAAAGTCTCCTAGATATTGATAAAATTATTTACTTCATGAGTCAAATTAATTGGTCAACTTGTCCACCTGACTCACTTCCTGGAATTCTTCATGGAAAAGAAGGAGATGATGTACGTCAAGCAAAATGGTCTGAGCCAGAATTTCGTGACGTAAGTAAGAATAATAATAATAATAACTCAGAAGTTTTTACTCTACTCTAATTAAATTAATTTTAGGTCATTGCATTCATTGCAAATTCAGGATTTCCGGATATTTATAGAACAATTAATGAAATTTATTCAGTAGTTGGCTCTAACCTTGTTGTTAGTCCAAATGGAGCAATTAGACATCCAGATGGATACAATGTTAATAAACAGGGTCTACCTTGTCCATCAGCAAAAGAAATACACGAAAATGTATTTAGCTCATTTAATGGAACTCAACTAATGACCACTATTGCTTTGCTTATACACAAAGATCCAGCAGTTAAAGCTCTTTATGAAAAAATGCGTGAACCTGGTAAAAGAGAATTACATTTCAGAATAAAGAAACTACCACAAGTTCAACATGCTCTACAAGTTGCAAGACGTGAAGGAATTCAAGGTTTTGATGTTATAATGAAAGCAGTAGAAGCTTTGTTTAATTGGTATGAATAATATATATAATGTATTGTAAAAAAAGAAGACAATAAAATGTTATTATTCAACTGAGATATCTTATTAAAAATCAAATACATGTGTATATGGCCCATTAGTTTCCATTTTTAATTTTTGTCTAGCTCCATATACACCTGACTGAATATTAACATCTTTAAGTTCACTTTTGAAATACTGTACAAACTTTTCAAATATATCAGCTCCTTGAGTTTTTGACACTAAACCATGATATTGAAGACTTTTGCCTTTTAATTTTCCACCTAATGTAGCTTGAGGAATAATTAAAACTTCATGCTTGCTTTCCAATACTGATATACGTTGACTAGATTCATCAGTTTCACATAGATTTGCATTTAGTAATGATTTAGCTGTGTATAGCAAATTAGAAAATATTATGAGATACATAATCTCTTACTTTAAATTATTATAAAAACTCTAAACATACCTATACGATCAATACAATCAACTGTAGCATCTTGTAGAAAGCAAACAAATATGACCATTCCTCCATTACTAATTGATACTGGGCTATCTTCTGTGTCAAAGCTCAAGGAAGCATTTAGACATTGTTGAACTACAATTTTACAAACACCTTTTGCTGCTTTACTCATTACTTTATTTAACCTATATACAAAATACAACAATATATTACAAAAATCGAGATAAATATTTCTCCAATTCAAAACCAACAGTATCACTAATTAATTTAACTAGTTCATAACTAGCCAAGCATTTAATTTTACAATTTCCAGCTAATTCATCTCCTGACAATGATACTAATTTAATTTGACGAAGAGTTGTTAGATTGTGCTAATAACCATTGAGTATTTAAAATGTTGTTATTCTCATTTAAATAAATTGATTGAAATATTGCTATCATTCTACTCTCTGAACAAAGCTGGACAGTCTTAACTTTATCTGGATCTTCTAATTTTCTTTTTCTTCCAGCATTTGACGATCTTCCTTTGACAAAAAATCGACGATCTGTTGATGCTGAATTGTGAGATCCAATATAGCAAGCAATTAAAAGATATTTTAATGAGATTGGCATCGAGAAAATTGAAAGAGAGGATTCATTGTTAGATAATGGAAGTAATGATGAGCTGAGACGACTGAAATCAGTATTTAACTTTGGTTCAATTTTACGCCAAAATATTCTTAATTGTTTATCATTCAAAGCCTCATCATTATCTTCTGCTAATAGAGATTCTCTGAGGAGCATGGTATAGTTGATTGATACTAATCTCCAAAGTTTGTTCAAATCATGACATTTCTTATAGAATATAGTAACAAGCATTTGAACAAATGAACCATAAGTTTTCATAGCTGCTGAAGTCATTGATGGTGCTGGCGGTTTACTAGAAATTATTGAAATAATTTGATTCATAGTATACTGTGGAAAATAAATTACTGCTGTTGGTTTCATATGAATAACTGAAAAATAAGAACTCAACGGCAGCATGCTTGTCATCACAGTACAAATATTATAACACAAAAGTTCTTGAAGGCAAGTGAAAATCGCTATCAAAGATTTATAATCTCGTCTTAATTTTTCGATATGATCAATCACTATTAATACACGTTGTGCTTCTTCATTTAAATAATTTTTCACAAGTTGCATATTAGAGATAAATGTTTTAGGAGAATCACATCTTTTAAATTCCATTTCTTCTTGAATATGAAGCAGCTTTTGTAATTGTTTAAGAATTGTATCAAAGAATAAATTTTGACCACATATTATTTCAGTTGAGTCGATCTTCACAACAATATTGATTCCAGAATTTTTAATGACTTTATCAAGGACATGTGATTTTCCTGTTGATGGCATTCCCCATAAAAATAAACTTTGTGGAATATTGACTTCATTGCTTGTTCCTAAAGCTGATAATATGGTGTAATATTGATCTTCACGACAAATTACTATTTCTTCGTCCATAATTAGTTAAAACTGTAAAATAATTGCAAGTTTTAAAGAACGAATTTTTTTGATATATAGAAAAAAGACTGTCCAGCTTTGTCAGAAAGATATCGAGAGAGTTTATTGCAGTGAAATAGAATGAGGTTGAAAAAATACTTAAATATTAACTTACCAATAGTCTCAATGAATATTAAGATGAGTGTTCCACAAGATTTATACTAATAATTAGTATTTCTTAACACAAACAATTAAAAAAAATCTTTTTTGACAGAAAAGACAAAAGAAAAAGAACTTTTTGCTAAATTGTTGTTGTTTTGATTTTTGGCTGCCGCTCTATAAAATCAAATGAAACACCGCCAAAAGTCTAAACAACGTGGTCGTCAAAAAAAGTGAAAATCGTCTGTTGAAAGTTTTTTTGACTATATTTTCAGAAATTGTTAGTTAATTAGTACCTTTAATTAATCAAAATGGTGAAAAAATTTTTAAGTAAGTTTTTACATTTTAATCTATCAATCAATATACTATAATTAATTAAATACTTTTACTAACAGAAAGCAAATCCAAACGGATGCCTGCAAAGAAACGTTATAAAATTGAGAAAAAAGTACGTGAGCATAATCGTAAATTGAAAAAGATTAATAAACAGAAGGTAAAGAGCAAGAAATCAAAGCTAGTTATTGTTCCTGGAGATTGTCCATTCAAAGGAAAGATATTGGAAGAAGCTAACAATGTTCGTCAAACAATTGAGCAAGAAAAGGTATTTTATACAAAATATTTATACTAATCTGTAATCTAGTAAATATGTACAAAATAATAACAATTAATTTGACTCTTTTACAATTACTACAGACTGCACGTAGAGAAGCTCTAATTGAAGATAGGAAAACAAAGAGAGCTGAAATAATGGCAAAGAAAAGAGGTATTGTTGACACTCATCCACAAGCTTCAACATCATCTTTAGCACCTGCTATCAAAAAACAAGCAGTAACTACTTCTTTTCAAGAAATGATGAAAAAGGCAGAAGCAAGAGGATATTTATTTGAAAAGATTGAAGAACATAAACAACAAAAGAATATTAATGAAAAAGATTCATCAATCAAAGCTTTTTATCGTGAATTTCAACAAGTTGTTGGAGATTCTGATGTTGTTATTGAAGTGCTTGATTCTCGTGATCCACTTGGAACTAGAAGTTCAGAAGCTGAAGATGCTGTCAAAGCTCATTCAGACAAAAAACTTATTATGGTTCTAAATAAATGTGACTTGATTCCATTAGAAAATCTTCAAAAATGGATAGCATATTTAAAACAAACAGCTCATTGTGTTGTACTTCCATTTAAAGCTAATACACAGAAACAAAAAAATCGTCTTGGCTCAATAGCTAATGTTAATACTAATAAAGCTGGAACAACTGATACAAAGAAAAGTATTGGAATATCTGATTTAATGGGCTTATTAGGAACTTGGGCTAGAAATTCTCCAGGTGGAATCACTGTTGGAGGTATGTTGTTGTATTATTACTGATTCTGATATAAAGTAAAGCAAATAACTATCTTTTTTTTTCAATAGTCATTGGAATGCCGAATGTTGGAAAAAGTTCTCTAATTAATTCTTTGAAGAGATCCAGAGCATGTAATGTTGGTGCAAAGCCTGGAGTTACCAGAACTTGTCAATTGGTATATTTAGACTCGAAACTTAAACTTATTGACTCACCTGGAGTTTGTTTTACAAAAGAGAAAGGATCAGATGGAATGACAGTTGACACTATTTTGTCTCGTGTTCCAAAAACTACTTTAATGCTTCAATATAATTTGGCTTCCTTTAATGACTCTGAAGAATTCCTTGGGCATGTAGCTCTCAAATTTGGCTTAGTGAAAAAAGGAGGAGTACCAAATACTTCAGCCGCTGAGCAGAAAATTATAAATGATTGGCATACGTAAGTTTCTTAAACAAACCTTTTAACTAAATTAAATTTTATTTAAATAACTTATTTTATATTTATTATTCAGTGGCTCAATTCGCTTTTATACTGAACCTCCTGAATTTGATTCTTCAACAACAACAGAGTCAGCTCTTGTCTCTGATTTCTCAGCACCATTCACTCTTGATAAGTTTACTTCAAATCCAACTGATGAAGATATGAATGATGATGATGACGGTGATGATGATGAAGAAGAGGATAATGATTCTAATGAAGACAATTACGATGATGTAGAAATGTCAGAAAATGGAAAAGAAGAAACTGGAGGAAGAGTATTACGCAGTGCCACTAAGAAAAAAGTAACTTTTGCTGTAAATACAGAAAATCTTGAAAGTTTGAAAAGAAAAAAGAAACAATTAGCAACAGCAGAGTTAATGGGTAAATCAGATAGAAAAGAAGGAGTGTCAATCAAATCTGTACCAAAATTGGGATTAGTTGCAACTAAAAAAGCATTGTTGAAGAAAATGAGAAAATCAAAGAAAAAATCTACAAAGAAAGCAACAGAGTTAGCATCAATGGTAGATTTATTATCATTTAAAAAAGATATGGATGTTGAATGAATATATAGTAAGTTTTTGGAAATATAATAAACTATAATTAAATTGTTATATCTCAAAAACATCCCCTGTTTACTTTTCATATTGAAATTGTATCATTGAATATGTAATTAAGAATCCGGTGACAGAACCTATAAACTTGTACGTTAGACAAAAGAATCCACCACCTCGTATACCCAGACCTTTTTGACATTCTTGTGTTATCAACATTAATTGTTGATTAGGTATTTTTTCACAATGATCATTTTTGTACAACCATGTTGTTAATTTAGAATTTGCCTAAAATATTGTAGTAACTTGTATAAGTTCATTCATATAAAAATCTACTTGTTGTTACCTTTTCAGGAACACTAGCAGCAATTATCATAAAAAACGAAAATACTGCAATGTAAATATATTGTACATAGAATCCACTTGTTGGTTTAGCCAAAAATGCACTGACAAGCATAGCAATATAAAATGGTAAACTTGCAGTTACATAAAGTAGTATCCAAATTCCAAATATATCATTAAATTCATCCAACCACATTTTCAATTCAGAAAATGCTGAAAATATCTACATATGAGATGAGAACAATNAATATAAAATGGTAAACTTGCAGTTACATAAAGTAGTATCCAAATTCCAAATATATCATTAAATTCATCCAACCACATTTTCAATTCAGAAAATGCTGAAAATATCTACATATGAGATGAGAACAATAATAGATGATAATTTTCACTTATACCAAATAATACTTTTGCAACTTTTAAACAACTTACGTACATGAATTCCAATTTCATTTCCCAATAAGAATCGAGTTACAAAGTTATTGACTTTATCTCTTATAATCAAAATCAATAGGTAAAAATAAAAATCAGCAAAATGTTCTACAATATGATAAAAGATTTTAGTAAGAAAATATTATGCTTGAAACAACTCTAAATTTCCAATCAAATGTGGCGTTTAAAGAGGAAATATATGTCATATTTTTCCAATAGGAATCATTAAGTAATTCTGGTTTAGTATTGGTCCATTCATAGATTCTTTTGTTGTTTACTAATTTGTACTTATATAGTCGAAGAAAAATTCTAACTAAAGACATTGCAATCAATACAAAGCAAAAAAATTTTGCTAAAATTTTGTAATATCTTTGTTTTCTGTGTTCCTCTTGCTCTTTAGTTTCTTCCTCTTCTTCTTCTTCTTCTTCTTTTGATCGCAAATATAACAGCTCTGTAGAAATTCTTTTAATATAATTCATAGTTTGCCTAACATGTATAATAAAAAGTAGAGCACAAGCATAATTTCCATAAATATAAGTTTGATTAAAAATAAACATAACTGTGTTCAAAGAGT
>VCNE01000961.1:0-25703 GCA_009869805.1 Oncopodura yosiiana
AATTTGTATGTGGAACATGAGGATAATGTGGAGGTGGTGGATAAACAGTTTGTTGAACTGCTGATGAACCTGCAGCAATATTAGAAGTCTGATTATTATTAACATTTCCTTGTTGTTGTTGCTGTTCATTATTATTATTATTTCCATTCTCAGAAGTTACAGCTTTCATAGCATCTTGAGTTTGTTGCATTGCAGCTTGAGCTTGAGCTTGTTGTTGTTGATATATTTGCATTTGCTGTTGATACTGTTGCATTTGTTGTTGATATTGTTGCTGCTGCTGTTGATAAGAAGCCGGTGGTGGAGGTGGTGGACCACGATGTTTTTTACCATGATGTTTCCCACCAATTGTAGATAATAAATTATTAAAAATATTATTAGGATTTGGACGAATTCCATGATGATGTCTAAAATTTAGTAAACTTGGTGGTTTATCTGTAGTAATGGAAATAAATTGAGCATCTGTTGGATACACTGGTTTAAAACCATGAAGTAATTCTGTTGGTGAGGCTGGATCTAATGCTGACTGCTGTTGTTGCTCATTATTATTATTATTATTATAAGATTCTTCTACTTGTTGTTGTTGATTATCTTGATGAATATCTTGATGAGAAGCACTAAAACTATTATTAGTGTCGTTTGTCGAACTACTACAACTACTAGTTATCAACACTAAAACTACTAGAACCACAGAGCCCTTCATAGTAGCTCGTCGTCTCATTTCTGGTGATGGTAAATTTGTTAGTTTTAGAGACGGAGATGAATTGTCTCCGTGTCTCTTTCTTCCCCAGGATCTTCTTCTTCTTCTGCTACTTCTTTCTCTTCTAATGAATAATCTTGTGCTGCTGGAGAACAAGAGATAGAGAGAGATTCACAATAAAACAACCAGATTAAGAAAATGTGAAAATGAAAAGAGAAAATGAATTTTCAATATTGAGTGCTAATATAGTTGCTGCTCGCAAAAAGTCACACGAGCAGAACTAATATTTGTGGTTGTTTTGATGGCCAAGAGCAATTGCAATGCAACAAAAGCTAGGGAATAGATGAAGCCCTACATATTGTATAGATACATACTTTAGCGTAGATTTAACCTAAAAGAATTTTACTTCTCTTTGGATATGAAATGATGATGATATGCAGAAGAAGAAGATCGAACATCATGTAGTAGTAAAAGAACTTTTTGCCCTAGAGACCTAGTACTAAGTTTTACTATTGTTGTAAAGCGTCTTCTTCTTCATCCCCAACAAGAAGAAGAAGTGCAATGCAACAATTGAGAAAGAGAGAGAGAGAGAGATTCTACAAGAAAAGAAGAAAGGGGTTGAGTTTTTTAACGGTACTCTCTTATATTCTACTATGATGAGCAGAGTTGGTCAATTTTTTCACGACTTTGCTACCTGATATATAATATTCATACGTGGATACCTCTATTTTATATATATATACTACTGTTAAATGTTTCGAAAAGAAGAAAAAAAATTATTGTCATTTTTTTCAAATCTTTTTTTTTTTTTGTACAAGTCTCGTATAGTAGATATAGAGAGAGATCTATGATCATTCATACCTTAACACAGTTATTGTTGCAGTTTTCTCTCTCTGACTCTCACAGTTAGGTTTGAAAACTCTCACAAACACAAAACATCATTTCTTCTAACAACAAAATTATTATTGTGTTTGGCTTACATTTACTATTATAGAGAGAGACAGTCAGAAGAGACTAAATTTCTTTTTAAAAAATGACACAAGTGAAAAAAAGTGAGTCAGGGCAGTCAAATATAAAAGAGATTGTTGTCACCACACTTATTAACTATAGAAGAAATATGTAACACAAATTCTCTTTTCAGAACAACTCACCAAAATTAGAAAAAAATATGATCTTCAAAAGTGTAAAAAGGGAACAAGGCACTCTAACTAATACTTGTTGTCACAAGGAACTAATAAATATCTCATCATGTTGTTGTTTTCTTCTCTTTTTACTCACTCACAATGATGAAGATGATGATGATGCCGATGATGATTGTAATGCAGACATAAATATTATATTTTTCAGATGATGATGATGATGATGGTAATATGCTATATAGTGATGCTTTGGTGAAGGAAGCCCAAGTTCAAGTTCACTTGACCAACCAGTTTTTTCACTTGAGACTTAATTCTTTCTAACATGTATATCTCTCTATATCTATTTCTTCTCTCTCTCTTATTGCAAAGAGTTTTAGCACAAAAGATGAGACGTTTGTTGTTTGGTTATTTAACATTTTTGGCTATGAACTATTACAGCATGACTAACATGACATAATTTTTTGAAGGCAGAAAAAAAGCTAACGTTGTGTTGTGCTCCTTCCAGTTTCTCTCTCTCTCTATCTATGTGGGCCACATTTAAAGCTCAGCCTAAAATATGCAAGCCAAGCAATTTTTTTTTCGCTATATAAAATCGTTGGTGCAAAATGATTTTTTTAGCAGCAAAAACAATCACGACAAAATTTTCATTTTTGTAAATTATTTTTTTTTGGTATTTAATCATATTCATTGGGTTTTTTCATAGTTTTTCATCATCTTGTCATTCAAGATTGTTTTTTTGTTGTGTATATGATTTTTATATATCAGTAGTATATAGTATAGTAGTTAAGTATAATTAACATTCATTTTGTTGTTGTGTGTATTATAACGTGTGTATATTCTGTGTTTAATGTAGTTTAAAAAGACAAGAGAAAAATTTCATTTCATCATCATTTAAATGTATACTTATTTATATATTAACTTACTTCTAATAATAATAATAATTACGCTCTCATACAAAAACAGAAAAAATGAACAATTAAACATATATAGAGAACAACTTCTTCATGTCATTTCATTATCATCCAATATAATAATAATATTCAAACTTTTTTTGGAATTCGTTTTGCTTGTGGCTAATAAAAAAAACTTAAAATTTTTTGTGTTGAGAGTTTTGTTGGCTGATAACGTTTTTTTCTTTGATGATATTATTTATAGTGTGTAGTTTACAATAAAGTTTTGCTTTGTATTTATAATTTATACAACACGACAACAATGTTTTTTCTCTTCCTCTCCTCTTCATATGTCTCTCTCGTCATTATCATTCTCTATATTTAATATAAGTAGTGTACATTATTACATACAGTTGAAGTGTACATAACAAATCACCAGTTGGAATTAATTAATTAAGTGTAGTTTTTTTAATATATATATTTGTGTCTTGTTGTTTGATCTAATAAAAAGTTTTCGGTTTGTTCTCTTGTAATAAGTCTCTAAGAAGGGAAAAAAATTTTCTAATATAGTATATGGCACAACAATTAAGTAATAATAATATAACAAAAACATATTTATATTCTTTTCGACTTTCTCGATTCATGATTGTCAAAAACTAGGTCAAATTTTTTATAGCACTAAAACAGAAATGAATAAAAAGCATTTGCGCTTTTTTGTATACATATATATAATAATTAACAGTCAATGTGCGTTTCTAAAATATATATCATATCATCATCATCATATAATACGGCTCACAAAAAACAGAATTATTTTTCGACCCAGCCGAAAATGAAATCTTTTTTCTCATCATCGTCAACTTTTTCTCTCTCTGTTTTTTTCTTTTAAAGGGACAAAATTGGACAAGCAATAATAATAATGAACGTTTGTTTTTTTTGTGATGATTTCTAAGAGACAAAAAAATGGAAGCGCACATTGAAGATGTATATATATATAATATATATATTCTAATTAATACATAAACATTGTTAACAACAACATACACACATTGAAATATATATATATCGACAATCAATTGCTGCTAAAATACAAACAACAATACATACATGCGCATTTTAAATTGCAAGTTTTTTATCATTTTTAGCACATTTCATATATCAGCAGCAGTAGCAGCAGAGCAGATTTTTAATTATACTAATTTATATACCATTTTTCTCTTCAACAGCATTTTTTGTTTTGTTGTATATTCTTGGTTTGGTTTTCTTTTAAAACACTAACATCACACTCATCTTTTTTTTCGTATTACAACAATTAATTTTATATGTTTTTTTATCATATAGAATATTATAAGTAGGAGGACAGACTGTGACTCTTTTTATGTAAAGTCTATATATATTATATATAGTTTTTTTAAAGATATTTTTGTATCCTAACAAAGTTTTACAATAATAATAATAATAATAATACAGCCAGTTTTTAATAATGAGTTTTTTGTAGACTAATAATTAACAAGTAGTTTTTTTTGTTAGAGTTTTTAAATATTGTAATATATTTTTACGAAGAAGTAGTTTTATAGCAGAGATTTTAATAGTGTATACGTTTTACAAGTATAATAGTATAATATAGTTTTACAGTAGAGAAGGCAAGATAGTGTCGTTTTTTCTGTCATAATTTTTTGTATACGTTTAAAAATTAAAACAAAAACAATAAGATTTGATTCGTCTATAGAAAACAAAAAAAATTGTATAGTATGAAATCACGAAAGAGAGAGAGAAATAAATTCAATCAATAAGTCTTAAATATACAAAGTCTTTAGATCATAAGAGATGAAGAGTTTTTTACATATAAGAACAACAACAACATTCAACATTTTTGGTTAGTAGTATAATTTCATACTAAAATCTATTTCTTAAAAAAAGATTTTTACTTTATCATATTTGTTAGTAATAATAAGGGCTCGGTGTGTATACTGTTTTTATAATCTTTTTTGAAATACGTGTATATAGTTAGAGTATAGAAGATAATATGGCTTTTTTTGATGATGATGTGTTATAAGTGTTTTATATCATACTGTCTAATTTGTATATAATTCATTTTTTGTTTTTGCATTTTTTGTGTCTCTCTCCTTCTTCTTCTTCTATAACACTTTTTATTTTGTTGAACACGTATATATATTTTCTAAGTTTTTAAAATTTTTTCTTCTGAAACACTTACAAGTATATTATATAGCATATATATATAGAGAGAGTTAAATATACAAAAAGAGCAGAAAAAGTGACATTAAAAGTGTTTTCTCAGTGCTCTGTGACATTTTGGGACACATTTTTTGCATTTTTGTTAATTTGGACTTCTTAAATACATAGTAGAGTACAGTTATTAATACATTAAAAATTTTTTTCTTCGTGCAATCAACAACTAGTCAACTATAATAACGTGTTGTGTGTCAAATTTTTTTCTTAAATTTCTAAAGGTTCTTTTTTTCTTTGTAAGTGTTCCCATAAAATTTTTTTTCTCTCTAATATAATAATAAGTAGCTTTTTCTTTCCTTTTCCTAATTAGATTTAATTTATATCATAAACTGTCTTTACATCTTTTTTGTGTGTTTGTTGAGTGTGTATTTGTTAGATACACTCTTCTGTACTAGTATATAGTTTTTAGTAGTATGGACCAGTCTATATTTTTAGACACAAAGTTATATGTATATATATAAGAACAATTAAAACAATTAATAAAATTACTGAACAACAATTAATTAAAAAAACAACATTACAAACGCTACTAGAGAATATTATTTAAAATGGTGCTTGGCTCTTTTGAAAATCAAAATGTGCTAATATATACGTATATGTATTATTAAAAAGTGCTGATATTAAAAATTGACAACAACAATTGACAAGATAAGAAGGATATTTTTTGGTTACCTACTATATAAGTAAATTCCTATTATAATATATATAGAGAGCTGAGCTTTTGTTGTTTTTGCTTTTAAGTTTTAAAAAAGGACACAAGAGAAGAAGAAGAATATTTTTTGTTTTGAATACTCACACAATTAATTATTGATGAGATGATGATTAACAACAACAACAACAACGAGAGAACTATATAACGAACGAACGATTATAATAATATGAGACTTAAAATTGTTGATTTTTGTTTTGCTCTTAGAAAAAATTGTATATAATAATTAATAACGAACGTCTATGTAAATTGATATATTGTAATATATATATATGTTGTAGTTAATAAGATTGAAGATAAATATTTTAGTTATTATAATAAGAGAGAAGAGATATTTTTTTAAAGAGAAGACAACGATCATCATTTCACGACGAATTCTTTTTTTGAATATAATCTGTCCTTGGTTTTGAAGCTTTTTCGTTTCTTTTACATAACTGTAGTAGTAGATAGTTTTTGCTTTAAAAGATGAGAGAGTGTAGTAGAATTTTTTTTCAATAGTTGCTGACAATTTCTTCTTCTTCTTCTTCTGCTTCTATGACTAAGTTGTTGGTTGATTACTGGAACTGGAGGATGAATTTGATGGCGGCCATCGAGTGGAAGATCCACATGATCGATGAAGGTGAACTAGACAGAAGAAGAGAGTAGTAATTTTATTTGTGTACTAAAAATATTAGCCTTAATTACTTACCCATTTGCCATCTACCATCATTGCTACGTTGATTGCGTTGCCAAACTCTTGACTCTTCCGTTTGTAATGTACGTGGAGTTGATGTGTGTCTAAAAATATCAAAAACAAAGACAATAAATTAGTATTCTATTAATTAGTCTCAATTAGTAGATATATATTATAAAACTTACTTGTCTACATATTGTGTGAGGCGAATGTAAGCAATGCTATAAAAAGATGGATGATGAGTTAATTTAATTTCCTCCTTCATTATATTTTAATCTTATATATAGCAAAATAATTAAGTTATTTTTTTACCATGCAGCGTCATCGCCAAGAATGTGAACGTGAGGATTTAAAATCGTCGTGTTCATACTCTTACAATTCTTTGTACCCAATACTGCGTTTACAATAAAATCTGTCATTAGAAATGAAATGAGATGTGATATATAAAAGGGAAGAACCAAGGTTTTATAAAAATAGCTATACATATAAATAATTAAACTAATTAATTGGCACTCGAATTACATTTACCATTGTCAAAGTAGAATTTATGAAAATCCATTCCAGCCACTAGATTTCCTACAGCTTCAGGTTCAAATGCTGTCATGTGCGGATCAACTAGTTTTCTGGTGACAACATTAAATTAATCCAATTAGTATAAATTACATTAAATTAATTAATTATAAAGCACTTACGAGTAAGCATCAAAATTCCCAGTGTTGATTGCATCAATGATTTGTTCTGTCATTTTAATGATTTCTTGCTTTTTGGCTGTTGACACATATAGAGAGAGAGAAAACGCAAAAAAGACACAGAGAGAGAAAACAAACAAAAAAACTCAAATGAAATTATTTTCTTTCTTATTTTTTTACAAAATACATTAATTGTTAATTTTAGTATACTTAAATAGTTATATACGTCCAACATTAGTTAACAATTAGAATTAATATATACGCTACGTCTCTAACACGTAGAGTTAATTATTATAAAACAATAAGTATAGTGCAACATTGCAGATTGCAAAGTGTATATAACAAATAAAAGTTGAATTTTAGTAAATTTAATTAACCGATGAGTATTAATCTCTCTCTCTAGCGTCGTCGTCTACATAATATTAAATTAAAACAAAGTTTTTTCATGTGTCAATATATATAAGAGAATAGAAAAGAGACCAAAAAGAAATAAAGAATTTCTTATATAGAAAAAATGGAAGAGAGAAGAAAAGGAGAATAAAAAAAGCTTTTTGAGACGATAGAAAATTTTTTTTCCCCTTATGTTTTTCTTAGAGATCAAAAAGATTATATAAGAATATTTTTCGTCCCCATCATAAAAATTACATTTTCATTATAATTTTATTATTATATAAGTAAAATAGAGAAAAGCATAGAGAATATATAGAGAATAATAATATATAGAATATCAAAAGCGAAATAGATAGCGAGAATATATATATATATAAAGATGTTGAAACAATTTTTCTTCCTTTTTCTCACTCAGCTACTCTATAATAATATAATTCCTTTCTGAAGAAAATGTCAAATGTCAAGATATATTATTTTTATGAGATTTCATAACTCAAATAATAATAAATGTGTTGTTATTGTAAAAAGTGTTTTTAATAATAATATAAAACAAGAAAAAGAATATAATCCTTTTATAAATATTTTTACCTGCATAGCTAGAAGGAGCAATAGCAGTGTTGTCTGTAGGAAACATTGTTGTTGTTGATGCTATTCCACCACAGCGAACTTCTAGCATACAGATTTGTTGAAACGACAAGAGTCAAATAAAAACAACAAAATGATGAAAATAATATTTTCATGTGTAAAATATAAGAATGAATGAAGAGAGAACAAAAAAAAACTTGAAAACAGAATGCATGCAATAAAAAATCACTCGGAAAATCACCAGTTTTGATTGGCTATGCAAAAGAATCTCTTTTTAAAACTATTTTTTCTAAACCTTTTCACTCTACACAATAAAAGGTCACTGACCTCCTGTTCCACTACTAGAGCCACTGCCACTTGCAGCACTGAATGCAGCCAAAACTGCAGCTCTTGAAGAATTTCCAGGTGGACCAGATGAAAACGAAGAAGTTAGTGTATTTGAACAAGTGACAGGAGGTGTAATAGTTGTAGGAGGATGAGGAAGTGTAACATTAACTGTTGCATTCATCCCTGAAGAAGATGATGGTGGAGGCATAACGTTTTTCATACTAGCTGTCGAAGTTGGAAACAAGTTTGAAACCAAAGAGGAAATATTTGGATTACTATTACTACGATTGGCTGGAATATTTGTGGCAATGGAAGGTTTCATTTGTTGTGCAGTAGCAGCACAAGATTTCATCAGTGCATTAAAACTTGAGGAAATTGTTGACGAAGATGTTGTTGATGATGAAGACAAACTACTTCCCAAACCACTATCACTACCACCACCTCCTCCACCACCACCAACAAAAGGTAAAGAAGGAGAAATTTGAAGTTGTGGTGTAGAATATGTTGAACTCGAATTGCTGCTAGTGCTCGAATTATTACTACTACTAGTACAACCTGAATCATGAAGAAAATAAAATAATAAATAAAGAGAAAGAGAAAAAAATGTCAACCAAAAAAAAAATGAACCTGTATATTAATTATTGTTGTTAATTTTTTTCTCTGTTAGTTTAGTTATTGAGCTGTTGCATGCAAAAAGGGAATTTCGTGTCATGCAATTTTAAAACTTTAAAAAAAACCATAGAAGAAGGTTTAAAACTTGGCTTGGAATTCTAAGAATGGTGATGATGATGATGATGATTTGATGATGAAAACTTTTTTCCGAGTGATTTTTTTCATATAGAGAATAAAATAAGAAGAAAAAAAAAATATAGAGTGTTGTGTGTGTAGTGAAAGTGCTTGTGAGATTTTGTGAATTATGAGAGAGTTGTCGTAGGTAGATATATATAGTCGACTACTTAAATAATTATAGTTTCTAATTTAATTTATTGAGTGACACGGTTTTTTTAATTACCTTCAATTACATTTGAAGATGCAGATGCTGGTGTAGAACCTTGTGTAGTAGTCGCAGAAGGAGTTGGAGGTGGTTCTCTTAAAATGACAGTTGTAGTTCTGTCATTATAGTTATATGTTTTCTTTACCATCCCAGGTGATGCTGTTGATGGATCATCTGTTTGTATTTTTTGTTTTTTTTTATATATTTATATGCATTTTATGATATACATAATATTTTAAAAAATAAAAATGTTTTTTTTGTACAACATTTAGTATATATATAAAAAAATAATATATACATTGAGATAAAGGGGAATAATTTAAGAGTCTAATTTACATGGGACATGTAATAATGTTTTTGATATTTTATCCAACCACCACCATATAAGAATAGTGTTTTTAAACCAGTCTCACCAAAAAATGATATATAAATGTGCCTAATTTTTCATAGATTTCTAGTACACTAAAAGTTTTTTTTTATAAGCAATAATAATAGAGAGAGAGAAAGCATTTTATGTATAGAAAGCATTGTATTTTTTAAGAGACAAGCTTTACACAACAATAACTTTGCCACACGCACACAACAGTACACAGACACACAAACAAAAACAATAAAAGAGTGATAGATAGATTTACAGAGACGTTAGAGAGAGAGAGAGAATATATGTTTTCTTTTTTTTTGTATATGAATCAAGAAGGGGACAAATATTTTGGAAATTTTGAAATAATAATATATTGGTTCGGTTTACTATATATAATTTTTCTAAATTCTATATACTAATAGAGAAAATGGTCAGATTGTTTTCTTAATTTTTTTTTGGTCACGGGGTAAGAAAAATGGTCAATCAAAAAATATTTTTACAGACATAGAGAAAAAAGGGCAAATCGACATACTAATTAATAAAGGCTAATTTAATAGTTAGAAAGTTAGAAAATTCTCATTTGTTTTTTTTTGTGGGGGAAAGAGAAGTAATAAGTAAAAAAATGAGCAAATATAATATATACAACTTGTTTCTTTTTTGTTATAAATACACTGGGAGAAGAGAAGTAATAATATATTTACAAAATATATAATAATAATATAGTAGTTACTTTTATATGTACACGAGAAAGCAAAAATATTTTTATGTGACAGTTTCAATTATATAGCAAGTTCTTACCTTTGATATCATCATCTTCAATTGTTGTACTAGAATCAGTTGACTCTTTAACTTGACTTCCACCAGCAGTACTCGTCTCACCTTTTTTTGTCACTATACTGCGACCTAAAAAAATAACAATTAGTTCTCCATTAGTAGATTACGGTTTTTAAGCTTAGAAGTATTACGTTCCATTATACTTGAGAAATTTCTTGTGGCAAGCATTGTCGTAAGAATGGCCCCTTTGAGCTTTCGTCTTGCATTGAATTTCTTGAGACAGTCCACTGTTTCTTGACGATGAACCAATGAAGCCACACGCTCTCTTTGACAAATCCATGGATGTTTAAGTGCGTCTGTGGCAGTGATTCTCTTGTTTGGATTCACTGTTAGCATTAAATTGATTAGGTTTTTGGCTTCAGGCGTCACAGTGTCCCATTCTGGTGATGGGTAGTCATAAGCGCCTGACTTGATTTGTGCATAAAGCCGGTGTTGATCTTCATCCCAGAAGGGACTAGAAAAAAATAATAACAGAGAAGATGAGAAATTAGTACATATTGGTGTAGATATATATTTCATCTTTACTTACGGGTAACCAACAAGTAGAATGTAGAGGATCACACCACAAGCCCAAATATCAACAGGTTTACCTAAAAACAAAAACAAAATAATCATTGTTGTAGAGTCAATTCAAAACACCATTACATTTCACATCAAATTATTTCTATTTACCATATGGCTCCTTCTTCAAAACTTCAGGACTCAAATAGCCAGGAGTACCCGCAAAACCAAACCATGCTTGTTGATCACCTTGCACTTCAATAGCCAATCCAAAATCTGCCAATTTGACTGCAGCTCCTTTAGCTTTACTTGCCAGTAGTAAATTCTCAGGTTTCAAGTCCCGATGAACAACACCATTACAATGACAATGATTGACACTCTCTAAAATCTGTTGAATACAATGAGATGCATCAGCCTCAGAGTAAAACTCTCTTGCTACAATGTCTTCAAATAACTCTCCTCCAGTGACCAAGTCAAAAACAAGGTAATGAAAGTTTTCCTCTTGTATTGAATCATGTAGTCGTACAATATTAGGATGTTGAAGCTTTCGACATATTCTTGCCTCTCGTTCCAATTTTTGAAAGTCTGTTTACAAAACCAGAAAAAAAGACATCCACACGAAATAGATAACCATATCGGAATCAGAAAAAAATACAACAACAAAAAGAGACGACACGACATCAAAAAAACGAAGACGAGATGAGAGAGACATACACACGTCACAAACATTTATATACATATATATATATATATAGACAGAGTATATATAGTAGTTGTAGTACAAGTAAAAAAGACAAGAAGAAAGATTTCATGTAGAGCTTTCTCTATTTTTATAGTTCTTAAAGCCACATGACATGATAGTAATAGTTGCAAAGGAGTCTAAAGGATTTTTAACGCGTGATTAACTCCTCCTTTCTCTCTAACAAGATTACTTTCACCACATTGTTTTCATCGCATGTACATTTACTATATATACTACTAGCCTAGCCCATATAATATTATATTCTACTTGACACCTCTTTCTCTTTCTACCTTCCTAAAGCTTCTTCTTTCCTCACTGCTTGTCTCTCTCTCTCTATCCTTCCTTTTACTTCCAAATAGAGAACTAGAGAGAACTACACAGAAAGAGAGTATAATAAAAATCAATTTGTTTCACTCAGTCAGACGACTACCATCATTATATGTACATTGTACATGGCTCAACAAACTACATGGAAATATATAGACAGAGAGAGAGAAAGAGCTGAAGAGAGAGAGAGAGAACATACATNAGAGAACATACATACCCATACTATACTATATGGACTTTGTAAGTTAGAAGACAGAAGATCAATATATGGAACACAGAGAAAGTTTCGGAGAGAGCGAAAAAAAACTCAGAAGCTTCATCGCATATTATATAGTATAGTAGTAACCTAAACAGCTATATAGAGAAAGTATATAGATATACATATATAGAGGAGCAAGTGAAAGAACCACAAGCCGTGGCTAGTACTAAAAACTCGATGTAGAAAAACCTAGCTAGTTTTTCCATACAACATTTTCCTGTGGCATCCATAATAGAGAAGGGAGTAAAGTATCTTTAGACTTGTGTAGTAGTGAGTGTAGACCACACCACACTGCAGTAGTACAGAAAATATATTTTATATATATACTATATTCCCTTATATATATACTTTCTCCAGTGAAATTCTCTGGCTCTCGTTCTCTCTCTCTATTTGGCAAAGAAATAAATGGCGCAAGGCAAAGCGCAATGCGCAAAGTGAAAGTGAGAGTAGAGAAAAGAAAGAGAGAAACAGAATATTCCTCTAGCTAATGACTTTCTCTCTTGGCTTCATCTTCAACAGGTTTTTTTTACTGGGGGGAGGGGACCTTTCTCTCTCTCTTTGAAAATATACTTGTTTCTAAAGACTTATTTCTATGAATGGCCAGAAGAGAGAAAAAGAGACTTTTTTTCTGGTTGTTGTTGGAAGAAGAAGAAAAATATGACTAAGATGTAAAAGATAGATGGAACAAGACAAGACAAGAAGAGAAAGTCTGAAATTTCCAAGAGAGAGAAATGTCGGAATATATACACAACACTAAAGCTAAAGTAAACGCCCATGTATAACAAATCGGAGAACAAGAGAGAGAGAGACAAGTATAAATCAAATCAATTTAGACTAAAGCTCATCTCTCTTTCTTTTTTGGCCTTAAGAGAAAGAAGAAAAGGTAGAGAGAGAGAAGAAGAAGAAAAAAGATGAGATTGGAAATAGAGAAAGTATAGAAGAATCAAAATTGATTTCATTTTAGTTGTTGTTCTTTTTTTTCTATTTTCTATATTAGAGAGTAGCTGTAGAGCATATAGAAAGATGATGATGATGAAACTCTCTCTCTCTCTTTTCTTGTGAGAGAAAGTTTTTAAGAAATGCAGATATGAACTATGCAACAACGACGTGGACTATATAATATTTCCTCTCTCTACAGAAAAGTAAATTGGATAGAGAGAGAGAGAAAGAGAGAAACTGGATCATGAGAAGAAGAAGCAGAGCAATTGCTATCAATAATAAATGAAGAAACGAGAGAGAAACTAGGAGAGTAAGAGAAAGTCTCAACTCAACTCTCTTTTTTTCTTTCGTCCTACATATTTTCTTCTTAAACCTCTGCTAATAATATAGGAAGTGTACATATATATAACTAAAAGCTCTGACGAGACAGAGTGACAGATACAGAGAAAAAAAACGTCAGTTTTTCTTTGGTAGTTAAGTAGTCAGGAAACATGTATAGAGCTTATTAAGTGAATGACGAATTAGTATTTAGAATGGATTAAAAGAGAAGAAAAAAGAGAGAAAGAGAAAAAATGGAACAATAAGTAGACATGGGAGTAGTACCATTACCTCTCGTCGACAACTTTTTCGTATTGATGATCTTGGCTGCAAATTCCAACCCTGTGGATTTTTGCACACATCGTCGGACAATTGAGAATGCACCTCTGTTTAAGACATAGAGAGAAATTTGAATTAGTATACATATATCATATTAAAAGAAAATAAATTAAATTTTGTCAACTTACTTTCCAAGCTCTTCTTTCAGTTCATAATTGTCACTAAATCTGGTTGATGCATTTTGTGCCATAGTTTCAGCCTACAGAAGTGTTGACTATGTACAAATAATTTTTGTAATCTCACTCTTGCAGCAAATTCTCACACAACAATTTGACTCTTGAATATATTAGATTATATAGAATCACACAACAACACACCGCACCTTAAATTTAAAAAAAATCACATTGATTCAATAAATATATCTATCTATTGACTCCTCTTCTTGACTAGAAAATTGTAGAAGATGAAATTCGTTGGTACTCCTCTACTAAAGTAGTCATTTTAATAACATGGTCAATTTACACTTCATATTTTTTTTTACTCTTCTCTCTGTTGACTAGTATTATTAGTATAGTAGACGTAAATGTAATAATCCAAAGAATTCATTGTGATTGAAAAAAAAATTTTCTCTCTTCTTTCAAGAGTAGTACTAACTAACTATATATATTTATATATACAATGTAGTATATAGTATAGTACACTGCACTAAAACTAAAAGTCTAAAATTCTCTCTTATATTATTTCTCTTCTTGAAGAGTAGTGCAGTAGTAGAAAAAGTTCTTTTTGGTACTTCTTACACTACTGTACATCACTCTAGAGTACCACCACCACCAACAGCCACTCTATACTCACTGTTCTCTTCTTGTTGTAGTGTTTATAAGATGGTGGTGTCTATGGTCTTTTCTGCTACAACATCGACAATATATATATCGCAGATATATATGTATGTACTACTACAATTTTGTTGGCTCACTATATAACAGAGTTCCAAAAAACTCTGTGTCCTGAGAGAGCTAACCTGAACTTCGCCTTAGAGAGAGAGAGACAGGCCTTTCGGCTTTTTCGGTTTGCCTCGGCTCGACTCGGTTCATTGTACTCTACTACTGCTCTAGTTTTATAGATGAAAAAAAAAGAAAGAATTTTTGCCCATGCACATATACTATGTATACATACACTTTCTACTAAAACTTATACATAGTAGCATCAGAGAGAGAGAGATAGTTTAATACTAATGTTGTTAAAGGGTTTAAAAGCTATATAGAAACTTTTTTTTCAGAAGAGCAATGCAATGTGTCTCATCGGGAGATCCGAGAAATTCGGTCTCTCTCTCTCTATACATGTTTTGTCGACAATCATGATGAGATGACGATTATTTCACAGCTAGACATCAACAACAAAAAAAAGTATATATATATTGAAGATTTTTTTATTGGAAAGAGGCAGATAGTGTTGAAATCTTTTTTCTATAGAAAAAGAATCAAGTTGCTAAACTTATACTTTTCTCTCTCTCTGACGATGATGATGATGAGTAGCTTTATCTCATCTCACTTTTCTCTCATGATGATGACAACGTATAAAGTTTCACAGAGTGAGAAATACGATGACAAAAAAGGAAAAGAGAGACTTTACTTTCAAAGTACAAACAAAATATCAGAAGAGAGAGAGAGAGAGAAACTAACGTAAGAAAGTAGCTCATTTAAACTTTGTGTTCATGATGAGCATGAACACTCTCTAATTTCTTTCTCTTTTTAGTTGTTGTTGTTGCTGTGATGTTGAAAGTATAATATAGTTTTTCAGAAAGAGAGTTTTGTGTTGTGTATTTTTAGTCGTGCATAAGATGAGCATTGATTTTTCTGTCATCATTTCTCTTTGCTTATTTAGCATTGTATATACCTACTATATGTATTATATAGAGAGAATTTAAGAGAGAGAGATATATAGATACAAGTTTTGTAGTGCAGTAGGTCTAACTACTACTGTAGTACTCTCTTAAAGCCTTCTTTGCTGTCATCATCATCGTATAGAGAGTAGAGGAACACTATTAGAAGAATGAGAACGTGACGTCAGAGATGAAATTAATTTAAGTGGATTGGATGATATGAATGTACTATACACAATACAATATATAATAATACAGAGCTGTATCTTATATAGTAGTAGAGTGAGCATAAAATCATCATTGGAGAAAAGAGAGAATCTAGTTTTCCAAGAGACTTTTCACAGCTTTAGAAAATTATTATTGTCGACAGTTTCAAATAATATAAGAAGAGTATGTGACTAATGAACCAAAGGCTTGTTAGCATAAAAAGTATTCTATAGCTTGGCACAATCCCTCATGTGCAATTTATGAAATGTTGAAAATTAATGAAAAAAGTCTCTCTCTGGTAGAGATGGAGAAAGAGAAAATATAAAATATTACGTGTAGTTTCTAAAATTGTATAGGAATTTTTTATACATTAGGGAATTGTAGAAAGCACAAATTTTTCTACTTCTTCAGAAAGAGAGAGAGAGAAAAAGAAAAAAGGTCAAATGTCGCACATTATTTATAGAGAAGAAGAGAGATACTTTTACTCTCTTATGGTTTTTATGCTTTCTACCACTACTACTACAGTCGATGTAATAATGAATGAGGAGGAAAAAGGGTTTATAGATGATGATATTCATGAACCTTTTTTCAATATTCAATAATACATATTTCTTCACATATGTTGTTCCACCATCAGAGAGCTAATCGTCTAGTTCTTCTCAAGAGCCTCCACTAGTTTAATACTACTGGAGAAAATAAACTGATGGTGGTTACACACTTTGGTATTAAATCCTATTTGGGTCAAGGCACTTTTTCCCAACAGAGAGTTGCCATTAATAGCTTATGTATACCTACATATAAGGATTATATAAGAAGAAGTGGAAGTTTTGGAAAAAAAGTTGTGGAAGCCCATCTGATTGATTTTGAATTGTGATTATATCGATTATCTCTTTTGGCTAGTCCCTTTTCTTCTCTTTCATGTGATCATTATTACCTTTCAGTCACGTCACCAAAGTCTTATTACATTTATATTATTTCTCTACTATATAGCTCTCTTATATCTATCTACTATAATGCATACTGCCTATTGTCACGATTTGTGATTATCGTTTATCGATACTCAATTTAACCAATGATGAATAAATATAATATTAAATAGAAAAAGCACATGACACTAAAATAATAAAACTGGATCTGGAAACGTTATTGAATATTAAAATATATATATATATATACTACTTATACAAGTAGAGCAACAATAAAAACACATTTAACTAGATGAGAACCACCACTTTACCGGTATAAGTAAAGCGGCTTCGGTTTGCTGTTCTGGTGACATACTGAAATGAAAGTAATAGCTCGTTAACATCAAGTGTAATGACTCATAAAAATCCAGAACTTGAATATTATTACTAACTATTATTATACGCTTCTCTCTCTCTAAGGTATAATTGACTATATATTATCAACTAACATCTGTCATGTCAGAATACTAACTAGGTTTTGATGCTAGCAGCCATGTAAAAACAATTATAATAATATAATCACAACGAATTTCACTTCTTCTCTCTTTTCCACAATATATATATAATATAAATAATATTATTTTTTATGTATAAACTCACCAACCACAGGAGTAAATTAGCAATCCAAATTCCAAATTACAGAGCACCACATTAAAAAAAGATTTGTCATTATATATTCCTCTTGGGTTTGCAAATAAAAATCCAGCACCGTCACGTCACACAGTCAGCAGTTAGATACAAAAAAAATACTTTAACCACATTGTCACCACACCTTAGTCATCATTTTGTGTGTTGTGCTTTTTTTCCAGCAGTGTAATAGTATTATATAACTTCCTTAGTATATATATCACTGTAATCAAATTTTCATAGAGTTGACACTGACACACTGTTTATTTATATGTATATATATATATGTTGTTGTGTGTATATTATTCTAATATACTTGATGTTTGATGATGATGATGGTTGACTTGCGTAATTTGGTGTAATCACCATTTACAGGGGTATTAGCACACATAAATAGATATACGATGATAAGAACAAGAGAGAGAGAGAGACAGTTGACGATGAGAGAGAAAGAGAGTGACAGAAGAGAAAAAAGGTGTCAATCAATTAAATGTAGATTACATACTATACACAATGATAGTAGACTACACAAAACATTTTGTTGTCTCTCTTCAATTCTCTATGTTTCATAGCAAAACTTTTGTGATTTGAACTACGGCTCTCTCTCTCTCACTCTAATGCTTACTATAAAATTGTTATAACATTGATGATATTCTCGTGTTGTACGATATGACTACATCATATATATAGCAGTATAGTATAGAGACTATTACAAAAAGTTACATAATGTTATCTCCTCTGCAGTGTTATACGAAAGAAACGGAGCAGTCGTGCAAAAGTGCAGACTCTCTACTATATAGGAAAAAACTCGTTTCATGTATTGTTTATTAGAGACTCTCGACTCTATCTCTTGTTGGCAGTTTGTTGTAATGCAATGATAATGCAAAGTGAATTTTATATAGAGGACGAGAGACATCATAGAGCATAGAGAAGAAGAGTATATAAAATATAGAGAGAGAGGATGAGACAACAAGAAGATGAGGTCGATTTGTGTCGATACTTCTTCTGGAGGCAAGGACATCTTGTTTCTCCAGGAAAACTGCAAAACTCTTTTTGACTTTGTTGTTGAAGCTTCTTGGATGGAGGAGTGTTAGCATGAAATTAAATTGAGAGAGAAGAAAACTTGTTTCTTTTTTAGTACAACAACAATATAACATTTTGTCTTTTATTTCTTCTTCTTCAACTTTTTTTTTAAAAGAGTGATCTCTCTCTCTCTTATTTGCTACTGCGAAAATTATAACACAAGTATTTTTTTTATTATCTACTCTTAATGATTAATGACTCTCAACTTTTTTTAAGCATTCAGCATATACTTACACAAATATTCACAAACACACAGCGATATAATATATATAATAGGATTTATACACAATTTTAAGAGATATGATATGACTAACATAACGAATTTAGTTATAGAGTAAATAATTAATGGATTTTTTAATAGTGTGCTAATTAATCATGCTATTAACACGTTTGCCATTAGTTTCTGCTGATGTACTTCCACTATTGTCATAAACTAAACGATAGACTGCTGAGAAACCTTTGGATGTCACTGTGTCATCTGATCTGAAGCGAATTAAGAGTGAGCCACCAGGATCTGATTTCACTGTTGAGAAGAAATTTGATATTAGTAACAATTTTGGTGATGATATAAAATAAAATTTTAGTTATTTCTTACCAATTGGAGGAATTCGATTTCCACAGTAGCGATGTCCACCATTTCCATTTGGTGGCAAAGGCCCATTATTATTACCGTTGTTATTTGAACCACCAACTATTGGCAATGAAGCTCTTTTCTCTCTAGTAGCATTTAGTGAAGAAGAAAAATTTGATGATGAAGAATTGTTATTATTAAGGACTAAAACTGGAATTGTATCATTATTATAGTGAAGATGTGAAGAAGATGAAGACTCGTCAGTATTATTATTATTTGAAGCAGATGAAGAAGCAACCGGAGGACTAACTTCAGGCTGAGATAGTAACATATTATCATCATCAATATCACCATTAAGAATTTCTACATAGTCAAAAGTACAATCATGCTCATCTTCAATTTCAAATGCAATGAATCTCAACTCGATAATATAATCTTCAGCAACTGGTCCACTACTTCCAATAGCATTAGGATCACCATTACTATTATCATCAATTCCCATATCGATCAATGAGTCTTCTGCAGAAGCTAAAGAAGACTCAATAATCCATTCACAATCTTCATTGTCACCATATGTAATGTCACCATAACTTGCATGAGAATAAATTCCAGAGTCTTTCATAGTAGCAAAGAGTAAACCACCACAAACTGTTGAGTATTTTCCATGAAAACCCTTTCGATGTACTGAGCCATCAGATTTGAATAAAATCATCAAACTATTTGTTGAAGAGACAAGTGGATGAGGAATTTTAGAACCACAGAATTTTCCTAAAATTGTTGATTCTGATGTAGAGCCATCATAAATCGTTAGAGCGTCATATGAACAATCTTGTTGTGGCTCAATTTCAAATTCATCAAAAACTATTTTAAGTCTATGACCATCCACAGTATTGATAGTCCACACACATTCTTTTTTCCCTGGATAAGGTTCTGGATAATTTGGACTTGAAAATTCATTTTTAGTATTGACTGGAGCTACAGCTCCGTTTGCTGTTGAGGATGGAATATGAAGTTCATATTTACATCCACCTTCTTTACAATCATGGCCATTTTCATGAAGAGTGAAACCATTATGACATAAGCACATGTATGAACCAACTGTGTTACGACAAATGTGAGCACAGCCACCGTTATTAGATGAGCATTCATCTTTATCTGTAAAATGAGAACAAGAATTAATAAAAATTATTTGTCCATGAAAATTATATATGATAATTATGTCTCACCTGTAAAAAATACGAGAGAAAATCCAGTTTTTTGGACAGAATTGTCTGAAGTGAAAACTAGTCTGATGGAATTTCCTTCACTGGTTATCATTGGAGGTGCCTTGGATCCACAGAAGCTGCCATGTCTGTTTTAATAATTAAGTTATTAAAATGTTTATCAAGAACTAATTAAAAAGTTATTGGCATACCTCTTGAGCTCATCATGACCCAATTTGGAGTAAACTTCAACACTGTCATAGTCACATTCTTGCTGTGTAATAGGAGGTAACAGAGACTATTGTTTAGGGAGAAATCAACCAAATGAACATTGAAATGTAAAAAGTATATATAAAAGCCCTTTGTACATTGTCTCAAGAACAAAGTAGAAGAAGAAGAAATATTTAAGAAGTAGAATAACACACAAGAGACAAGATAGTAGAATATAGATATAGATAGAGCATTAGCAACAATACTTAGCAAACAAAACACCATTATTCAAAAAACTAACTTAAAGTACTTACGTTATTTCCTTCCAAATCAAAATGAGTAAAATTGATTGTAATTCTTGTTGAAGGTTGTGAAATAATTTCCCATGTACAATGTTTATTACTTGGATATAAATTTGGAAAAGAAGGTGAGGTCAAAGTTCCATTTTGTTCACCATCAATGATTCCTCCACAAGCATCTTCACACTCTCTGCCATTTGAATGTAGTTCAAAGCCAAATTTACATCCACATGTATAAGAGCCGATTGTATTTCGACAAGTGTGTTCACAGTCATCAAGGCCTCTTGCACATTCATCAAGTTCTTTAAGATAATTTGCAGAAAATCCAGCTTTTTGAACTGAGCCATCACTAATAAATCTAATCCATAGAGTATTGCTTGTGCTTGTTATAGGTGATGGTGGATAATAGCCACAAAATGTACCAATTAATGTAGAATTTGATTGACTTCCATCTCTAATTTCCTATAATTAATAATACAAAAAGTGTTACTTATAAAAGTACTTTTTCTTAAGATCTTTTATGCTACTACTTCAACTTACCAAAAAGTCATAAACACAATTTTCATGATTCTCAATCTCAAATGAATGAAATTGTAAAGAAACTTGATAGCCTTCAGGCACAGTAATTTTCCAAATGCATTCTTTGGAAGACAAGTACTCATCAGGGAAATTTGGTGATTCTAAATGTCCTTGCTCATCATTAAGTTCACCACCACAAACAGCTTCATAATGTGCTGTAAATCCTCTATATGTTGATGGATTTTTAGTAGTACTATAAGTGAGCAACATTCTAGCTCCAGTTGATGTGATTGGTGATTCAAATTTTAAATTAGAACCACAAAATCTTCCAAGTAAAGGTGACTTATGCCAATATCCATCTCTTATTTCAAGGTAGTCATATTTACAACCTTCAGAGTATGGTAAATCAAAATCAGTAATATTGAGTATAATTGTTTCACCATGAGTTGATACAATACGCCATTCACATCGTTCACCATTTGGCATAGATTGTTGTTGAAGAGTTTGTAGTTGAGAGAGATGTTGTACTAGAAGTTATTTGTCCAGAATTTGGTTGTGGTAATGATAATTCTTCTACACTTGTTACTTTATTAGCATTAGAACTTGATCTTTGATCACCTTGTGGCCCATTATTATTATTATTGCTATTTGTGTTGCTTGTAGATGGTTGATGACTTTGATTATTGGAATTTGTACTAGTACTACTTGTTGATGTAGAAGTTGATGATGAAGATGAAATTGATGAATGTGACAGATGGATGATATGGTGAGGATAATGAGCCACTTGGTTCTTGAAGTGTACGTCCACACTCTAGAAAAATATAAATAAATCTTATAAATACTTTGGAAATAAATGAGAAGTAAATAATTTAACTTACTTGGACACTTGTATAATTTATTAGCTTGAGCAATGTCTACCTTGACTAAGTCTAATTCTCTGTCCAATTTCAGGTCGGTGACGAGAGCTTGGATCTTCACGTGGAAGAATAGTGTCAAGAAATGTACTTCTGGAAAATGTATTTCTTGCATAGTGCATTATAGAGTCAAAATCATATTTCTCATTAAGACTATTGACTTCATCACTTGTCAATTTATTAAAATTATATTCTTGTCCAGTCATAATATTCTCACGGATAATGATCACATTTTCGTCACGGTCAGGTCTAGTGTGCTCATGCCAAAATCCAACAGCATGTCCGAGCTATAGTTGAAATTTTAATTAATAATTTATATTTTATTATTGACTAAGAAATTCTTATAGTACTACCTCATGAACAACAATGCCAAACTTGTCACAATTCTTTCCAATAGAAATCGCTTGTGGTCCATTACCTCTTTTGCCTACAAAACTACAGCAGCCACAAGCTAAAAAGATATTTAAAAGTGATCAATTTCATTTTAGTATGTGATTAATAAATTCATACAACATTATTATTTATACCCTTCTCAGTAAAAACAATATAATTTGGATGCTCTTCTGTTCTCTCAACGAATTTGACGCATGTTGAGTTTTCCCAATGCCTCATGGCCTACGTGACAAAAAAATATTTAACACTATTATACTATCAACATATTTACTCATCTCCTCTTCTTTACCTGTTTAAATAAAGTTTTATGAGCTCCACTAAAATTCCCATCAATTTCATAAGGAATAACACCATAGTCCCAAATCCGTTCTCTTCTAGCAGTAGCAGCTCTTCTTCTTCGAGTAGAAATTTGTTTAACAACTTGTTGTCGTATTCCAATAAAATCCTCTTTTCCTTCTTCTTCTTCTTTCCAACCAACATTATCAATCACAATGTCATGATCAAAAAGTATCAATTTGTCACTACTACTAACACTACTACTATTTCTATTGGCTGCTCTAGCCAAATATTTACAAATATCCAAGTCTTCTTCATTTCGTTGTTGTTGAACACATTGGGCACAGTCTACTAGTAGAAGAATAACTAGTGTACTAATGAAGAGTACTAAGTGTCGTTGATGAGCTATGTCTAAATTAAAACTAAAACTACTACAATTCTTACTAGAACAATCCCGTCTACTAATCACAGACTGATGACAATTGTCATTTTTGTCAATATTCTCTGTACTACTAGTTTGATTACTACTTAACAACAAGCAACAAGTCCTTCGTCTTAGAGACATTGTGGAGACTGTGAAAAAGTATAGTTGTGTGTACTTGTTGAGACTTTAGACTAATATTTATCTTCTTGGTAAAAGTTTTCTCTCTCTCACACACTTCAAAGGTTTCTTTTATATTATACTAAGGTCTACTAAGGACCTATCAGTAATAGCTTAGTGTACTCTTACAACAAAGTTTTGGAGTTCATAGGAAACTGACGAAAAGTAAAGAGAGACATAAAGATAGCCTAAGTAGTATATGATGGAAAACCTCTCACTAGTAGTTTTAACAAATGTTAGCTACTCCTGTTGCATATCATCATCATATATATAGTTTGTACATATGAAATAGACTACTGGACAAATAATAGAGTAATATGGTCCATGAGTATAAGAGAGAGACCTTTTGAAGTTATTAATCTCTTTTAAATCCTCAGCTCTCTCTCTCTCTCTGGTATATACTCTCTTCTCTTTATAGAAGGAAAAGACATGACAAGGAATTGAAACATGAGAGTATAAAAGTACTTTGGGCATTATGCTAAGAGTAGTAGCTACTACTCTACTTTAGAATAGTAGAGTGATGGATTAATTCTTCCTCTGGATATTTTATGTCCCTATATATATAGACTCCTCTGATGTTGTTTCATGTTGTCCTCGCTTATGTCAGAGAGACTCTGATAATATATAGCGACACACTCAAGAGAGAGAGACAAGGATACAACACAGATATACTTATTACTATAATATATGCCCTTTATAAGTATACTTGTATATAGATGAATGATGGTTATATTATGTTATTTTACTACGTACAAAATTTTCTGATGTGTGATATGATGCCTTGTGTAACATGACATAGGGTGATATGAACATTACAAGAGATTAGAGATCTCTCTCTCTTCATGTTGTAATTCTCCATGGACCGATGATGAGAATGGAGACAGGAGTCACTATAATCTAAGCAAGACAGTGATGACGCTTGTTATTTCATACAGTATGTACATATATGTATATCTTTTGGAGTAAGAGAGATGAGAGTTGAATGAGCTTGTATCATCATCACTTCATTGTCAGTTTAGACGACGAGTATATATGCAAATTGAGTTATTATTACATGGTCTATGTATTTCCTATGCATGTGTCAAGTTTAAGTGTCACGTGCTGTAGAGAGAGTATACAAATGAGACGCAAGGTCAAAGTTGTCCATAAGGAAGCTTTCATTTTAGCCCAATCGAAATTTGATTTCCTTTTTATTTATTTAAACAAGAAAAAAGAGAGAGAAAAGAAAACAATGAGTTTCTTTCTGTACTGCATTTCCAATATCATACACTTCCATAATATATGTACACTTAACAACACTTTCATTTTACAAAGGACGCATTTAAATATAATCTCAATCAATAACAACAATCGACAGTGAGTAAATAGCTATAAACTTTTCTGATACCGGCTCTGTATAATTTCTTTTTCCACAAACGATCAACAACAATATATATAATCTCATGCAGCAACAAGTGTTATAGATATATATATTTATGGATTTATATATGTATAATTTCATATTTGGCCTTGACATTTATTTTCTGACATATATAGTAGTTTTGGATATAAGGTTTTTTTAAATATTATTTCATAATATCTTTTCTTATGTGATTTATTTGGTTAGAGAAACTCCTTTTTCATATTTGCAGGAAAAACAATCCATGATAATAATTATAATTTGACACATTGACATGAGTGATGCTGCAACTGCAACTTGGGATTTGATAATAATGGTGTAGAGGTTTTTTATACATTTTAAATTACACAACGTATATTTTTATTTTTGTATGGCATGTAGTGTGTTTTTTCCCATTCATTTTATTATGTAAGTTCAGAAGATTGAGAGAGAGAGAATTATTATTTTTTGAATAATACAAAACTCATTCATTTATCTTCCGTGAGCCTTGCAGAATGGACGGCCGCCTTTTGCGAAGAAAGATTGTCCTTCAAGATTTTTTTTGCAGGCCTAGAAAATAAGATGATAACGTTGATATATATATAGTGAATTTATAAGATAAGAAATATTTTTTATAATAAAGAGTATTGATATAATTACGCTGCAATTAAAGCAC
>VCNE01000963.1:0-83386 GCA_009869805.1 Oncopodura yosiiana
AAGATTATTATTAACTATGATTATTTTATTATTCTTCTCTGTAGTAAAAAATCTGAATGCAATATTAGCAGAGTAAATACAAAAACATTGTACCATTTTATGATGCTATATAAATCCATAATCATATTTGAAGAGAGTGAAAGAGAGAAAACAGGCAAGCTGTCAAAAATCTCTTCACAGTTAATAAAGTGTGTGGGAAACTCACACCTGAGTTGGAAAAAGAGTCTTAATGGAACTTTTGCACCTCTTTCAGACTCTCATTCAATAGAGGACCAAACACATATTATAAGAGATCTCTCTACTCTACAAGGGTGAATTTATTGCTCTTTCCATAATACATCATCAAACCACTTTATACCTTTTCTCTTCTTTCACTCGTTTGCTTTGCTTTGCTTTCTCATCTCTCTTTTTCGTCGAACGACGATGATGGTAAGCAAAAGTACAATGTGTATATTGTCAGAAATTGCTACTAACAGACACAAAACACTTTGGAGATGAAAAGACACAATAATATACACGCAGCAAAACACTTTAACAACAAAACTTTGCTTAAATCTCTTTCTCTCTCTCTCTCTCATTCACTCTTTATGTGCAATATACCACTTACTATAAAAACTCTAGTTTTGTATACTTTTGAACACTTTCATTTTAAACGCATTAGGTGGTCTAAGCTATTATTATCTTGTTTTCGATGGTGAAGTAAAGTACCTAAAAATGTATTTTATTTCATTCAATTTATAATAATGTCACATCTTTCAAAAAAAAATTCTTTCTGTGCAAGTAAACATACATAATAAAAACTAAGATACCTTTTTAAATGCAATTTACTTACTTCTTTCTAACTACATAATAAACATAACTTCGTTTTTATGCTAGATATTACAGGAAAAGTATTTTGATAATTTGCCGATATGAATACATGACAAACAAAAAAAGGTGAGAGAAGTGTGATATAATGGCGTGGTAAAAGTGTGAAGTTGTAGATAATATCAAGATGATGAGAACTTGTCCAACTGTTTTTCCAAGCATGTTATAATGAATGGAAAAAGACTTGAATATAATATGGCACACGCAAAAGAGCAATAATCTGTAAACTAATGATCTGTAAGCTTTACCTGTGCACATCATCTTTCTTTTCTCATCTCTTATACACGCTTTTACTCTCTCTCTCTCTCTCACCTTTTTTCATGATGAGAGAGTAGAGAGAGATTATGAGAGTGTTTGCTGCTACTTTATTCATTTCATATATTCTTCATCTCTTTACAAGTTTTTTGAGTAGTTTGTAAGTTGTTGTAAAAAGGTAAGTGTTGTAAATGGAAGTTATTATTATAACACCTCTCTCATCTCTCTTACATTCATCTTACTCTCATCTTTAAAGCTTCACTTTATAAACATTCATATCACGACTCCACCTTTAATAATTTTCAACCAACCAATGAAACCTTTTTCATCTTCAAATACCATCCTTCTTTCAAACACATCTTCTCTAGTAGTATAAGTAGACGATTATCTATTAAAAAAGCTTTCTCCTTTTAACATGCGCTTTAACAAGATGTTTTGCTAAAGAGAAGATGAGGCAGAGAGAGAATATAACAGTTTTATTCTCACCCTTTTAAGTCTTTAGTTACGAATAGCTCAATTCTCATTTAATCTCATGAGTGAGTGCAAGCAAGTGTGAGTATTATAAACACTTTATGTAATCAATCAGGAAGAAGTTTTTTTAAAGTTAGTATAATAAATATATATATAATGTCATCATCAGAACATTATGAAAGAGTTTGTAGTAGTGGTGGTGAGAATTTAGTAGTAGGAAGTAGTAAATTAATATGTTTATCAAAAAGAAGTAATTATCACAGTAATATGACGTCAAGTTCAAAATCATCAAGTTTTTCAATTGATTCCATTTTAAGTAGTAATAGTAATACTAAGAGTTTACAAAGTTCAAGAGTGAAAAGGTCAATTACTATAAATAGTGAATTAGAAGAAGGTGACACTCAAACTTTCAACAATCACTTCGATGACGATCAAGAAGAGGATCAAGATAATGAAGACGAAGAAGATTGCAAAAGTATTATAGATGATGAACATATTGTTGACCCAGAAGGTTCATTTACAGAAGAAGATCAAGATCAAATTCCTGAACAGCAAACTGAAGGAGAGGACGAAGAAGGAAATAGTAGTGCTACTAATAGTAATATGGGAATGGAATCATCTTCCAGAGATAAATCACAATATTTAATGGACGAAGATAATACCAATTTTCCTTTAGTAAAGCCATTTCCAATGTACTCTCATATTCCAACACCATCAAATGGAAATGGTATGTAAATCTCACAATGCCCCCAGTTTTTCAATTGTTAATTAGATTTTGTTCAATTAGTAGAGTAGAATTTCATGCTTTATTTTGTTATCTGCTTCTTTAGCACTGGACTACAGTTTATGTGTTCCCAATTTCTTTCCATTTCCTGGAAATACATTTGGAGCAACAGGACTTTGGCAACAAAAATTAGGATTGCAAGGTAGGTAAAGAAGAAATTTCATACTTATAGCTTAGTATTAAATCAACTATCTCTTGTTAGAAATGTCATTTGATTCCATTAGCACAAGTGTGAAAATACAATAAATTTGATGGATTACACAAGAAGACACACACACACACATACACACACATAGATACTATATAGTAGAATTTCACTCAGGACGTACTTCCATTTAACAAATTCATCACATTATTTTATTATTAATAGATAGATGTAAAATGTAATGTGTACATAAACAACAAGATTTTTTTGTCAGCTCAGTACCAACAATATATTTACTGTTTATCACTCTTTACATGTAAAAAGAACTATATATAGTTAGTTTACACACGAGTTAATTTTCTATACTTTAGGATTTTAACACCTTTGCCATCTGCCATTGAGGAGACAATTAGAGGGTGTTGAATAAAGGCTTGGTAAACTGTTGATGGACAATATATACTATGTGTATGTATTGTAAAAAAATGTATGAACAAAATCATTTGTTGACTTAAGCAAACCTATCTATATATATCTACATGAAGTTGAACATAAAATCTGTCCACTAAAAGGTGCTAATGAGGTAGTAACCAGCAAAAATCCTTTTCTTAAGTATGTGTACTTTTTCATTGAGTTTATAATTCTAAACTCACAAAATGTCACATTCATACATACGATATTACTATAAAATTTATTATACGCATACAAACCATTACATTACATCTTCTTGTTATAACTCTTTTTAAGGCAAAGGTGTGAGTGAGTAGAATTTTTAGGTGTGTCATCCTACAACTAACGTGTTCATGACATTCTTCACAAATGTGTGAATGGAACTGAAAACTTGAGTAAATATACCTAATAATAATAAAAAATGTGAAATCATAAAAAAAGAATAGTTATTTTACTTTCTTCTTCTTCTTCCTTCACTTTTGCCCTTATGTGTCTAATATAAAGTAATCTCATTTTGCCCCTCTAGCTCCTAAGCCTTCAGGTCGTAGGGCAAGAAAACCTGGATTAGATCGAAAACCAAGGCAAGCCTATAGTGCCAAACAATTAGAAAGATTGGAAACTGAATTCAAAGTAAAATAATCTAGTAATTCAGTTATAAATATGTTGTAATTGAAGATTTGTTGTATACAGAATGATAAGTATTTGTCAGTTAGCAAAAGGATGGAATTATCTAAAACACTGAATCTCACAGAAGTACAAATTAAGACGTGAGTTCAGCAAAAGAAAAAGAATACTTTTATTGTATTAGTAGTAATATACTAAATTGATGTATCTTTTTTAATTTTAGGTGGTTTCAAAACAGAAGGTAATATTATAAGACAAACTTTGAAGTTTTATAAAACTTTTTAATACATATACTTATTTTATCTTTTCATAGAACCAAATGGAAAAAACAAATGACAGCTAGATTTAAGAGACAAGGAATTGGAGCTCATTTCTATTCGCCATATTCTTCTGCATTTGCAGCAGTAAGTTTTGAGATCACTTTATGTAACCGAAATCGATAATTCTAAGCAAATTATAATATGATTATTTCTAGCTTTCACCATATTACACTGCTGCTAGCATTTTTGGTACACCACAATCATCAACTGTCACTTCATCTCATGTAAATACTTCTTCTGAAGATATTAAATGAATAATTAGTTAGTTTATACTACGACTTGGAGGATCTCACCACCATCAGGATGTAAATTTTGACTCTTCTGTGCAATGTCTTGATTGCTTAGTGAATTCGTGCCAAAGTAGAAGTAATAAAAGGGGACTGAAATATGTCTATAATTGTACAAATTTGTGAATATATACTTATGCAAAATAAGGTCAAAATTATAGAAATCTGAATCATGTACATGGGGCAATATAATACAACACTTTTATTGCATATAACTTATCATCATGTCATTCATCAAACAAAACTGTGTTTTTTCTACACTAAATTACTACATATTATGACTTTTATTGTATAAACCTATTTGTTTCTGTCATCAGAATCAGTACTTGATGATTTACTACTTTCTGAGATATCAGTGTCAATAACGGTAGAGTCTAAATCTGAGCTATCAATATCGGGTAATCTGTCATTGAAAAAAAATAAAGATTTTTAGTCAATACATATTTCTCACAACATCAATCAATTAAATAAAAGTAGCAAGACTTACGCTTGAACTTCTGTCTCTGCTTGTTGTGAAACACGAGATTGAGACTTGAAATAATCTTTTCTTGCTTCTTCCAACAAAACATTATGTAACAAACCAGGATGTGGTTTTGAAACAGGGCCAGGTAATGGGGGATAAGGATGACCTCTCAATTCTAATAGTGCCAACTTTCTAACAGCATAGTCATGAACTGTAATATGGAGACATAATTAATTATAAACTTGAAATTAACCAACTCTATATAAGAACTCTTACTATTTGTTGGATTTGACGGAACTCGTAACATTCTAGTAAATGGTAATCCTTGTGGCCAATTTTCATATCTTGGGACAAGAACTTTAAATAATTTAGGAATCAAAGCCTCATCTTGTAACCAAAATTTTGCCATATTCATTGTAGGATTATGATATTCTCCCCATCGAATTGCTTCTGAAATGAGTCTCTCTGCATATCCTCTAGCTTCTTCAGCTCTATAAAAACTTGCTTCTATTCTTTCATGTCGAACTAATGCAGTGACAGTAACTCTCATAGATCTTCAAACGACCAAGTGGACCTTCTGAATTTTGAAAACCAAGTGGTTTAGGTCTTATTTTAATTCGAAGTTTTGATACTAAATGTGTTAAAGCAGCTTGACTCATTCTTAAAACATGGAGAAATCATTAATTTGTTTTTTTATGAAAAAATAAAAATTCTTTGATGAGCCCAAGTCGGTCTGAATTACTCAAACTTTTAGCGCTTTGTACATGTTAATTTAAGGGCGGGAGTGAGTATCACTACATGTGTTTTGTTTTGTCAGTCAGTCGTTCTCTGTTGTTTTTGTTGTGTCTACGAAATTGTTTACAAATCCAGTAATTAATCACTATGTCTGACATTGAAATGGACAGTGGTCATCAATCAGGTGGTTCTACAGATGGTGGTGATTTGACAGATCGAGAAGAATTATCAGATCATGAAAATGGCAATGATAGAGACGGCAACAGAATTGCTAGCGTAGTGCAAGACAAAGATGATGATAACGATGGTAGGTTGTTTACTTTTTATGATGATGATGACAGAATAATAAATCTTATTTAATTTTACTTACAGATTCTAAAAATAAAAAAGATGATAATGAACCTAAACCAAAAAAGAAGAGAATTGGACCACCAAGACGTATGCTGTTACACGAAGATCAGTAAGTTTATTTTACATAAGAAATTTTTAGAAAAAATGATTAACTAACTAATCCATAAACTATAGGCTATGTGGAAAGAATGGATTAATGAAACTTGAAGAAGTATTTCAAGATTTCAAGTTTAATGGAAGAGGACATGAGAAACATGATCTTGATAGAATGTTACACAAGTTGGAACATTGGGTACATATTCTTCATCCAAAATTTGTCTTTGATCAAACTCTAGAAAGAATTGAATTTCTTGGTACAAAGAAAAAAACAGTAAAAACATATATTAAGAAAATTAGAATGGGTCTACTTGTAACAGATGATGATAATGTCATAAGAGGAGATGATTTACAAAATAATAATGATGATGACATTGATGATGAAGAAATGGCTAGACTTATGGCAGAAGCTGAAGCTATACATGAATCTACAATGAATAATACTACAACAGCAGCAGTAACAACAAATAATGTAGATATGGATGAAGAATTTCCAGACTTGGCTGATGTTGAAGAAATGACTTCACAAAATGTTTCTGTTACTGTAGATGAATTGGAGGAACCTAATAAAAATCAAGACGATGTTGAAAAGATTCAAGAGGAGCGTGAGGAGCAGATCGAAAATATTGCAAAAGAAAACGGCCAACAGGAAAGTGTTGATATTGATGACGAAGAAATGTCAAAACTCTTGGAGGAAGCTGAAGCTCGACATGAATCATCTGTGATGGTCAAAACTAACAATATTACAACAGCAAATAATGCAGACATGAACGATGAGGAGTTTCCAGACATGGCTGATGTTGAAGAAATGTCATAAGTCATTAGTATAACTAAATAACAATTTATTATTATACGTTTCTAAAGACAAGTATCTTCTATCTTTAATTAATTAGAAATCTGTAACTCTTCCTTTCCTTTCCCAATCTCCGTAACGTGTAGGTTCTGGTCCACGAGGCCCTCCTACTTCTCCAGTATTAGGATTTTTATTATCAGGCCAAGGCGGAAGTGGTTCTTTTTCTTGATAAGGATGTCGTCCTTCTTCCAATTCATCTAGTTTTCCTATATATATATATTTATATACAGTAAATTCCATATTATATTTCATGAAGTGAGTCTTATCTTTACACTACTAACCTATTGGTGTCTTTTTTCTAAGTTTTTCAATTTTATCCGTTTCCTTTTTGTCTTTCTTGGTGGTATCTTGTTGTGAAGATGATTTTGTAACTGTATACGCAATTCCTCGTGTCGACAAATAACTTAATATTGTCTTGCACTTTAGTGTAAGTGACATTTTGTATATAAATACTTAACTCGGAATTTTTTTTTATAAAATTACTATTTACTTTTCATGAAGATTTATCTAAACTTGTTTCTCTTACATATATTTTTGATATTCAGCATGAAAATTGCGCCAATGGTTTTGTTAGTTGAAGTAGAAACCAAATGTAGGCACTACGATGGCATATTATAAAAAGATACTCTTCTATATTTTAGTGTAGCACTTGCGTAAATCAGCAGGTGAGAAGCTACTACAGTTTCACCCTTTTGTATAGTCTGTTCAACAGACTCTGTTGTTTTAGACAAGCAGAAGATAAAGTGTAAATGAACTGTTTGTCTCTCTTGCTCTCTTCTGAAAGAACCAAAACACTGAAAATCACTTTTGGTATTTCAGATTCAGGCATTCAACAAGCCTACTTACAGATTTGGTGATAAATTACGAATATAAATTATTTATTCTTTTTCTCATATTCATGTTGAAAGTGAAGTACAGTTTTTTGTAGTGATTATGAAGTTGTTAAAAATATTTTGGATTATATTTTCAAGTTGATTATAAGTACTCTAAAAATTTAGAGCTTTGGCCAAATATCTCCTACTATACTGAGTCATTCATAAGCCTACAATAAAAAAAGATTTCTTCTCATCAGATAACAAAAATTTTACTGCAAAAAAGGCAGCTTGCTTTCATTATTACAGCTACAATGGCCATATAACTCTAATTTCTTACTGAAAATAATGAATATCATACTCAAATATAAACGTATCGTGATATATTTTTTAACCTAAAGTAAAAGTTATAGAGCATATATTTGGTTGTTTTTCGTGTCTTCTGTTTCAATACAACTTCTTCTGTTTCACATCCCACACACATATACTAGAATCTTTTTTGAAAAGGTGAATTTTTACATTTTTATGAAAGTTGTGATTTTTTTGATGTATAAAATGTTATATGCATTGAGTGCTTGTATACTTGTATTTAGTTAGAAAGTTTAAAAAAAATCATATATTTATTTAGAGCAAGTTCACTAAGCTTGTCAGAACAGAATTTTTAATTAGTCCTTGTGTTAAAATATATAGGAAGTTTAGCGATAGACTTGGATTGTAGAAAAAGTAATAAAAACATGTATGAATCATATATGAATTTATTATAGTTTTGTTGTCCCAAAGTTTTAACATGAATAGTCATTACTTCCAAGGTGATACATTTATATAGTATGTAGTATACAGAATAGTTTTGTGTGTGTATCAGTTTGTAAGTGCGCTATATAAATTCTAAAAGTATAATAAATATAATAATTCAATTCTCTTATTTCTTTACACACAGATAGCCACTCTTACAGAGAAATATAGATCATTCAGGATGGTAAGTAATTTTCTTATATGAAATGTACAAAAATATGTAATTGTAATTTAATTGGATCTTTCAATTCCAAACTCTGATATTTTAGATCTACTTTAAGTTTTAGAAGAATATATTTCAAATCCTTGCGAGAAAAGTATCAAAAATTGTGACCTATTATTAAATCGATTGATGATACCTGTGGAACAAGGAATTTGCACTTGTAATAATAGACATACTACTGCTGCTACGTCTAAAGGACAAAAAATCATGAACGGGTTAAGCTTTGGTGAATTGTGCGGCTTGTTTTGTTGTCCACCATTTCCATCAAAAATAGCTGCAAAATTAGCATTCTTACCTCCGGAGCCTTCTTATAGATTAATTCCTGATGAGTCTGGCTCAAAATTTGCAATCGAGTTAAATGACAAGGTATGTAATAATAAACCTGTCTTGATAATATGCAAGTATATAAAACTAAATTAAATTATATCGAAAATCTAATAGGCTGAATGGCAGTATAGCGACAGAGAAAAAGAAAATTTGGAAGTATTTTACACTAGGACATCAAGAGGAAATCGTATCTCATGTATGTATGTAAGGTGCTCTACTAATAATCGATTTACGATACTTTTCTCTCATGGAAATGCAGTAGATCTGGGTGAGTTTTTGAAATTTTGCACACATCTATCTATCTAGTAATAATAATTTATAAATATTTTTTTCATTTAATTACATTATAGGACAAATGAGTAGCTTTTATGTTGGTTTAGGGTCCAGAATTAATTGTAACATATTCAGTTACGACTATTCAGGTAATTTATTGACACTTTCGATTGTCATGATTTGTGTGCGTGTTTATGTGTAATTTATTTTTATTGTCATTTATATATAGGGTATGGTGCATCATCTGGAAAACCTTCAGAGAAAAATTTATATGCAGATATTGAAGCATCTTGGCATTGTCTAAGAACTAGGTTAGTTTTTATATAATATAAAAAATAAATGTCTTGAAAACATCACTTTTTGGTTTTTTTAGATATGGGATCTCACCAGAAAATATAATACTTTATGGCCAGAGTATAGGCACCGTTCCCACAGGTTAGTAGTAGTTTTTATTATTATATGTACTTTGTTTCATATTATAAAACTTTGTCATTAAAAACTTTTTCTATTTTAATTTATTTATATAGTGGACTTGGCTTCCAAGTATGAAGTAGGTGCTGTCATTCTTCATTCTCCCTTGATGAGTGGCATGAGAGTAGCATTTCCAAATACAAGAAGAACATGGTTCTTTGATGCCTTTCCTAGGTAGGTATATAGAGTTATTATTGAATTTTGTACAACAGCAAAAGAAGAGCAGCCTCATTTCGGATCTCTTGTATTTTATTAGTATAGTAGAAGTAGTAAATTGACATATAAAGAGGAAATCAATAATTGCTTCTATCTTGTGTTTCCTCATTTCTGACTACTATTTTATCTGTGTGTATGATATGATACCTTATGTTTTTGATGATATCTTTACAATGTGTTATAAATATGTACTATTATTATTATTACTACTACTACTACTAATTGAGCTACTAACATCATACTACTAGATGTGTTGTGCTAGTTTACTATACAAACAAGCTGTTTCCTTCTGTTGTACAATCTCATTAGTAATGTATTTATGTGTTGTAATATAATATAATATCCCTTTACTTTGTATGTCTTTCGCACACACAGTATTGATAAAGTACCAAATGTTCAATCTCCAGTGCTTGTGATTCATGGGTAACTATATACAAAATATATATTACTAACTATTCTTTCCACAATATTAAAATGCTAAAAGACTAAATAAATGCACTATTAATTAATATAGGACGGAAGATGAAGTCATCGACTTTTCTCATGGTTTAGCAATCTATGACAAGTGCCCACGAGCTGTCGAACCTCTATGGGTAGAAGTAAGTTATATTGATTTTTCATTATATTCTACATACTACCTCACAAGATGAAATGTCCCATAAAAAAGTGTACATTTTGTCTACTTTTATAATTACCTCTCTTCCCTCTGATTCATGTCCTCAATTCTTTTGACCGAATTTTTTTACTCACTCCTCTACTGAAGTTGAGAATCTCAACAAATGTCTTTATATTATATTATCTTTTTTATTGTATTACAGGGAGCAGGACATAATGACGTTGAATTATTTTCGCAGTACTTGGACCGTTTGCGTCAATTCGTCACTGTGGAATTAGTTAATTGATTAGCTGCTAGTTTTTTTAGATAATATATGTAAAATTTCTACTACTGACGCGATTCAAAATATGATAAGCATATATATATCTTACAATATCTATATACTAAAAAGTTTACAAAATGCACCGTCAACAACAACAAGATATAATATTATTAAGAAGCACACATACAATATATATAAACATAATATATACTTACAAAAACAGAATTATATACATACACGAGATATGTGACCCATAAATTCAATCATCATATATCCGTTGATTGGAGATATTCTTCAGACATTATTACTCTCAAAAATATGCATGAATGTGCAGCAACTATATCTATATATATATAAATAATTAAATAATAAGTTTATTTTCTTACTATTCTACTGTTGAAACAAGTCAAAGTCATGTATGAAGAAATGTAAAACATAGAATCACTGCAACAAATGATTGAAGATACAACTACTCTGCTACTACACTAATGAACTATATTCACAGTTTATTTATTCAAAGAAAAGGCAAGCTACATATTTATGATGTTTTGAAATATTCATAAATATATAAAAAAAATACAATGTTCACAATAAGTTCTATATTATAAATACTTAAATCATTTTTTTATAATCTAAATGTTAAGAACTGCCACAAAAAGCAAATTCTATTATTTTGTCCTTTTTATTATTATTAGTTACCTCAGTTTTATATATAGAGTTGGCATCTCACAGATTTATAAAAAGTCTGACTAGTGAACGAACGATTATGCACGCATTATATACATACCTACCACGTTTTTGATATTAGAAACTTCTTTTTATAATACAATTAAGTTTGACTTAACCTAACTTCTACACATATAGAAAACAGCTAGTGAATTGCCTAATTGGAATAATTCAATTTCAAACAAATTTGATGTGCCCAAATATAGTTGATTTCCTAAACAAAAACTCAGAAAACACAATTTTATTAAATGCCAAAATTTACTTCAAAGGCAGTATTATTAATATAAAATTACCAGTTTATTTGCTCAAGAGCGACCTAGTAGTTCTACAAAAACTAACATGTGTAATCCTTCTAAAAAAACTACCTAAAAGCTAAAAATATTTGCCAAAATCTGTACCACATCTGCGAATTGTCCTTTTATATGATTTTTGTGCTCATTAGATTGCTGAATCGCGTATTATTATTGTAGTATATCACGCTAAAAGTAATTCTATGTTAAAATTTCTTAGCTGTGCTATTTTAATATGTTGCTGTAAAAAGCTAAAAAGACATATCGATAGAAAAGTTTTGTTTACTATTTTAATTTATATTTTTCTCATATTTTATATATTTACCTAATAATATTATGCGAGTAAAGTTAAACTTTTTATGTAGACAAATGATATATGATTTTTTTTAAAAGTTGTGTCGAATCACATAAAAAATATACTGCAATCAAAAATAATATATGTATGTATAATTATTGTATAATGGTTAGTGGAACCAATAATCATGTTATTAATTGCCCTTAAGTTCTTGTTGTGAATGGGACAAATATGCAGAGAGCCTTATACAATTAGCAGTTAAATAATTAAATATACTACAATACATTAAAAAGTAAGACGTCGTACGTAAAAAAATAGGCTATACTTAAGTAAAATAATTTTTAGGCAATGAAATATATCGTATATTTGTAAAGTATAATGATGTACAATATTGCCAGAAACAGTGCAAATCATAAAATAATTCAGCAAGAATTGAGAAAAGCCAGAATGATGCCTAACAACTCAATATTTCTCTCCAATGGCCAATATACATATACACGAAAAAAAATTAATACAAAACATGATTGTGTATTATACTCGTTGCAATCAAAACAATATGAAGATGAATCTAAACTGAAAAATGAGATTTTTTTGTTGCCTGAATTATTATTTATATATCGTGAAGACGGGTTTGAATTTACAAAATTCAGGAATAAAATAAGATTATTATTACTGTAATAATTTAATATATTATGATTGTGTTTTGTCTTAGTTGACATAAGAGTTCCTGACTCCGCTAGTTAATTAATAGAGCTACAAGTCTTGGTATAGTTTTACTGATTTGTGTAATTCTACCCACTGTAATATGTAGTTCAATTATTGACGCAGAGATATGTTTAGAAGTGAGTTTTTTTACTACTACTTACATACTTTAAGATATTATAGTTCAAGAAAACTTTAGGTCAAAATATAAAAAGAAGAAGAAAATAAAAGTTAAAAAATGGTACACATACACAAAAAATAAAATAAAATGTACTGAAATTTCCAAGTCTATTATTGTAATATATAATTATAAAAAAATGAAAGAATATATATACCCCTTTTAATGTATTTTCTATCCTTTTGTATGCTCTCAAAATGACGATGATGAAGAAAAATAAAAAAGATATAAAATGTGTTAAGTGATTTCTAAAATTGTTTTAATCTCTGTTGTTTATTTACTCCTTCACTTTACATTTATCTTACATACTTTACTTACATGATGCATATCTATATAATCTTATTGCAAATCATTTGAACTCTGGACATCCCAGAAATTGAACCTTGGAACAAGATTATTTGTTTACAAAACGTATTGACAATTGTGTTTGCTACATTGATTGCATGTTATTGTTTCATGTAAAAAAAGAAACCGTTTATTTCCTTCTTTGCGTCATCCGTTGCACCTTTTTCATACATATAACTTTGTTTCTTGTTTGTATATTTTCTTCATTGATTCACCCATCAGCTGAGAAAAATAAACTGTCCTGTCTACATCTAATTTATATCGCAATTTAATGTCTGATTAATATATAGTACTTCAAATATACTTGTACTTTGAACTAATGGAAAAATTGTTAACGTAAATACGTCTCAAATTGAATTGAGATTATATAGCTAGGTAAAACAAAAGGAGTTAGTACAATGACAATAGAAAAAACTTTGAGGTATTTCAAGAGGATATATTGATTTCTCCTTTAGGGACAAAGTGCAAAATATATTCTCTTAGATTCTCTCATGAGTCTGTTGTGACAAATTCAGCTGATAATTGTAAAGTTTTATTGTGGGCACGTTGCTATTCTTTATAGCGATATAATCTAAAGGGATACTAATTGTTTACAGAAGGTAAATTGACACTAATGGCCTATATTATGTGTTCTGTGTTCTGTTGTCATCTAAATTTGTGTGACTTATTATTACTTCTTACAGGCAATAATACTACAAGAGACAATATAGCCAGTAAATATGGATGAATATATGAAGTTCAATAATCAAACTGCTGGACGAGACAAAATATTCCGGTAATATACTTTAAAAAACTTATAGAAAAAAGTGTTGGCTGGTGTAATTTTTTCTTGTCATTATCTCTCTAGACTCGTCCAATATTCTAGTCGTTTGGTTTGGTACTCAATGGAAAAACATGGTTAGAAAATTAATATAATGAAGTTTCGCGAAAAAAGTTGTTAATTATTGACAATTCTCATTACAGGTTCAAATCCAGAATGTATGGCAAGAGCTAAAAGACTTGATGAGTCATTAGGACTAATGCGAAGATGTAATGTCTTATAAATTAAATGTAGGGTTGTTAAACTATAAGCATTTTAATAATGAGTTTCTTCTGTTCTATGTTAATTCCAATTAGTGCTAAGGTTTGGACGATTTTTTGAAACACTGCATAGTGCTTTACCCGTTATGTCAACAGTTAATGACCAACTAATTAGGCTCACATCAGGTATATTTATATATACATACTTCTTCATAGTTCATAATACTACTAAAATTCTAATCGATTACTCTCTATATATTTTTATTGTAGCTTTATCAAGAATTTCTAGTGCCTTTTTCATGTTGTTGGATCATATCGTATGTCTTGATAAACTGGGAATTTTGCCACCAAAGCTAGTTGACTCTGCATCACTAGATAAAACATCAACAAGATTTTGGCTGTACTCAATTATATTAGGTTTGATAAGAGATGCTTATGAAATTATGAGAATTTACAAAGAAGAATATGAGCCTCGCCTTCGTCACGGAAGAGTTAAAAAGTCCAATAACCTATCTAGCTCAAGGATCACTACAAATAATGTTATTACTACAACAGACAATGTGGACAGTAGTGACCATAACCCATATTATTCTAATAATAATTCGATTGTGAAATGTATTGGTACTGCTAAATCTGTCACGAAATGTGTTATGGATCATGCAGACGTAGCTGTTGACTCATTGAAAAACACATGCGATTTATTTTTACCATTAAATACTTTAGGATTTGTCAAACTATCTCCTGGCACAATAGGATTATTGGGAATTATAAGTACTATTGCTAGTGTATTACCAAGTGTCAATCCTATGTTAAAAATGGTTCCAGCTTCTTAATTTTTTTTAAATTAGCACATTAAGATCATTCCTTTAGATTTTATGAATGCTAAAAATGTTCAATACTCCTTTTAATTTATGTAAAAACATAATATATTGAGCTTATAATTCATACGTGTCAATTATTCTTTACATCTACTATATATACTACTAGTCATTACGTCATTAATAAAATTGATCAAGAGAACGAACAGAAGCGACATAATATAATATTTTTGAAGTTGACTGCAGTGTAATTATTTTTCTGTAGCACCACATGCACACTTGAAAAAGAACACGAAAAAAGTGAGAAAACTTCTTTCAAAGAAAAGCTAAATGTCAAAATTCAATGTCAAAAATTATAGATTTGAGAGTTTGGGCATTGTCTCCGACTGTAACCAATTGATTGGTATTGATTATTTATGTGAGTTATATAAATTTATATGCATTCTACTACAACTCCATGTAGAAAAAATCATGATGGGTCAAATATATAATAGAACTACTACCTGCAAAATGAAAACATATAAAAGAGGAATTGCCAATTTGATTTTAGTTGTCGTAGTCGGAAACTCTTGCCCTACATTTCTCATCTTATTTGCAATCTTTATTTTTTGCTAGTCGAGTCTAGTGGCACACGAGACTAATGGAATGCACATGTTATTCTATTATTTTCCAGTTCTGATTAACGAATCAGACACATTAATCAAAAGAAGCAAGACTGTGTACCTGCATTACGATATATGTTCATTCTTTTTCAGACATTGCATGCAAATTGCTTAATTGCAGTAACAATAATGTAAATTTGCGTCGGTTGTGATGATGAGACTCACCTTTACTGACGCGCAAGTGAAAAGATAAAAATAGGCGATTAATTAGAATGAACCACATTGCTGGAACTGGATCAGTTTTAATGGGCTTTTCTCTATGTCGTTCCATAAGTAAGTAAGAAACCGGTTTTTTGAGATTATGTAGCTTCTTCATCTATCTACCTACATATTATGCATGAGAAACTGAGAATACTATAAATAATGTTTGACTTTTGTGCTTTTGCAAATAATATAATGACATGAGAGGAAGAAATGCGTATGTTCATCTTATTATAATGGACTAATTGAATAGATTTCTTAGCATGAGATGATATACATAGGAGAAACCTAACACGGATGTAAGACTAACTAAGCAGGCAAGTATATATAACGGATACGTACAAAAGTTATAAAAATATATATAAGAAAACTGGACAATAAGAAAAACCCATAGAATACAACAATGACAAAATTTAATTAAAATCTGCATGGGATATACGTTTATTTAATACATATTGACGTCAAGTAATATTATCTGATTCCAAATTTTTGTTATCATGTTTATTTACATTACCTATTAAATCCGCTGGACACACGTGTAAATAAATTGCAAAATAATTTATCCATGTCATGCAATATGTGAAGAAAAGTGTAAATAGGCAGTAAAAGTGATTCTCATATAATGGAGAGTTAATTAATTTTTCTCCGTAAAGTCTAAGCATGTTTTTGTGTGAGACCTATATAGGATGTACATATATGTAACAACAACTAATTGAGAGAGAAGAGATGATGTACACATAATTATATTACAACACACAACATGCATACCGATACTCTATTTCAAACTTCCGTGTGAGTATATAATTATTGTTATTGTTTCACTGTTTCGCATAATTGTTATGACTTTGAGAGTTATCATCTCTTGGATTCTTTGCCATCAATGATACGTAATCCTATAAGTACAATAACTCATTTCTTTTAAGGAAAGTTAATACTTTTTTCTAAAAGTGTGTATTATATATTACTTCAAGGGTTAGGTAAAATGCGAAAGAAGACGTATATATTGAGACTTCTTGCTGTTGCATTTGCAAATTATGGGATAAAGTCAAGGTTATTTAGAACATTGTAATCATCGATCCATAGAAAATGTTGAAAAGTTGGAGAACTTTATATATTGTTACTTCTTACTTACTACTACCTGGTGTGCGCATCAGTGAAGACGTGTGAGTCAAGAACAGAGGTGAACAATGCTGGCAATGATACAATTCCAGACAAAATATAAAAATTCTTTAAGTTTTTTTTATTATTCCAACTTTTCGCCCTAAAAAAATTCAAGGCATTACAAAGCTATACTAACTAAACTACATGAGAATTCATTTTTACATAGCAGCATTCATGCAGATCTTTATACTAAAGTGAAGTGCTTTATATAATATACTTTGCACCAAAAGCTCTGTAGACGGTTTGTATGAATTGCAACAATTCAATTATTTCATATGTTGGTCAATGCAACTTGGAATTTTGCTTATAGCCTCATGTCTGTCAGTAATAATGAGTTTCATATATATTTTTGTTTGCAAATGATTGAATTTCTATGTAATTATTAACATATGTAAAGTGACAATGAAGACTAGCAACTCTATATAGTCACTTCCAGTTATATACATATATAAATGTTAAAACCTAAAAATAGTTGTACTCAACAAATCATAAACAGGAACTACTATAGATTATCTTGTTACATCAGAAAAATGTATAGATAGATCTGAACTTTATGCAGAAATGGAAACTACATACAATACATATAAACATATATATATATATATATGTATATTCAAAACATTGTCAATTTACTTTGATGTATATAGACGTGTATAGAAGTATACGCAATTGTTTGCTAATATTAAATTATTCATAAGCAAAAGAGTAAAACTTTACATAAATATGGAATACATGAACTCTTGGTCGTTTAGTTTACTGCTACCTCTAATTGAGACAAGTCAAGTCAGTTAGCATATATAAGACGGTTTTGTGTGTGGGCATTGACCAACAAATGTAGAATCATACTACTACTGTTACATTAAAATACCAACAACACATCCTCTCTTATTTATTACTATATTGTATATATAGTTCTTTGATTATTTTACCTTCCTTTTCTTTCTCCCAATTACATAATCCTCCTCAGCATCATCATCAGGTACTCACATATTATACATTATACACAATTATTATTACTATTACTTTCAATCTCTCTACATAAATGCTTTTGCAAAAAAAATTGTGCAAATTAGTACTCGCATGTTTCCCCATATGTATAAAGTCTTCATCGTCATTCATTACAATGCAATAATACAAGTTTGTCATGTCATAAAGGTTGAAGTTTATATAGCTAACTAGCTAAACAATAGAAAAGCAAGGTGATAATGAAATAAAGAGGAGAGAACAACAAAGAAAAATAACATCAAGAGTGGAGGCTACGTGTCAAACTAGCACCAAAAGACTTTTATTGCTGGCATAATATGCAATGTAATAATTGTGATTCGTTAGGCAAGCAAAATTATTGTATAATAATTTTTTCAATGCTTAAAGCACTGCTCCACCTTAATGTGTCTGAAAAAAAGTGCGTTGTTAGTCACAAGAATTGAGATCAACAATATTCAGTAATTGAAGAAAGACGAAGACGCGTCTCTCTCTCTCTATCTCTATCTCTAGTTGTTTTTTACTACACATGCTCATTTGATCTTTTAAAACTAAAAAGGTACTTTTACATTTTTACATGGTTTAGTATATTTTCAGTGGTTTTCATGTTTGGTCACTGATTTTTATTAAGTGGAATGTGGATTTATAAATAAAATTTTTTCTTAATTTTTGATTACTATCCATTGCACGTGTTATACGGCATATTCTCACTCCATTGTATTAACTATAGCGTTGTACTATACACAGCGTATAAAGTAGAATTGGAGTAGAAGCAGAAGAAGACAAGTTGATATTGATATTGTGTATTGAGTCTTCTCTATTCTATTTCAGTTTTGCAGTCAGTCGGACCTCTATATGCATTACTCTCGTGTGCAAAAGTGATTAGTGACGAGTGCAAAAAAACCACGTTTTCTGATCATTATGTCAGATGTAATCATTGCTAAATTAGCTTCGATTTTAATCATATTTGCTGGGTAATGAAAATAGTATAAAATATTTAAAAAAAGTTGTGATAAATTGTGTAAAATTAAAATTATTTTATAATTTAGTTCTCTGTTGTGTGGTTTACTACCTGCTTTTCGGGTAAATGTTTTTAAAATATATATTTAAACTAAAAAATCAATAATTAATAATGTGAATTATAAATTATTGAGGTATTTGCTGCGTTTCCGAGATTTGCTTTATCATTAATATTATCCTATGGAGGAGGAATACTTATCGCGACTTCGTTGGTTCACATCCTTCCAGAGGTAATAAAGAAAGAAGACTTTTAATTGATGTAATATTTGATATTTAAAACCCTTATTCTGTTTCTTATACATACAGGCTAGAGAGTCATGGCCAGACTCAGCTTTCAGTGCCGAAATGTCGCTTTGCGTCGGAATCTTTATTGTTTATTTTGTAGAGGAGGTAAGTTAATATCAAAATAAGAAAGATGGAAAATTTGTCGGTGTTATTGTTAATTTTTTAATACTTGTTTATTATTTTGTAGCTGGCACATACACTTGTTTGTCATAATCTACATTCTCCATTGATGCACAGTAAGTACTGATTTACTGAGACTATGTTAATTTTTCAATAATACTATGACCTTGTAATATATAAAAAATTAGGCGAGTTAAGAAGAGTTGATCTGAGATTGATTTACTTTTTTTTGTACTACACCTATTATAAGTGAGTGTAGAAATCTAGATTATAAGTAACAAAAACAAGGTAGTCGATAGAATTATTTATTGAAGAAGTATATATAAAAAAATCTTGATATAAAAATTGATTTGTTTTTGTCCGTGTTACGCACATCATGGACCCCTATTGATTTACTTATAAAGGAATTTTACAGCAGACAAGAAGATTTCATTTTTTTTTCTCGGTAGTAGTAGCTAGTCAATAGACAGGTTTTGTGCATATTATATATTTTGTTATTCAACAAAAGTATACAACTCGTATCAACTTCCATGACCTAATTTATATGCAGTCCGAAAGATGTTTAGTCAACAATTCACGTACGCAAAAGTTTAATGGGTTTTTATAGACAGGAAATTTGTGACATCATCATGCTTTAGTTGGTTGTTAGTTAAGTACATTGTTAATGTAAGTCATGTAAGCAAAAATTCATTTGTTTTCGCCCTTGAATGTAACATAGATATATATATATATATATATACTCTCACTTATTACTACTGCCTTTTTAATATCACGAGATTGAAATATGATACACGAAATATATTTTGATTGACGGATTATGTAATCTGTAATACACTAATGGTTATAATTATTATTTGTCAATTTTTTCAGGTCATGGCACTGAAGGACATAATGGTCATAATCATGGAGTTCACGGTACTTTTGTTTAGTCTTTCTCTGTCTAATACAATGTTGTAACATTTTTTTGTTGTTTTTTTGAAAAAAAAATTCTATAGTACATCATGAAGAACCGCCAAATAGATGTGATGAACCAGCAGCTGTATACTTATTTGCAGAAGAAACAAGATCTGGAGAATGCGGACATTCGCATACTCATAATCACAATCATCATCACCACAATCATAATCATGAGCAACAAGTAAAATTATTCCCTGGAAAACCATCAATTAAACCTGAGCCTTTAACGGTAAGCTATATATGTGCACTAATCAAATGCAATTTATATACCTTTGGTTGGTTAAAAAGTACCTAATCTATATGTGGTATTTGTTATCTAATTGAGTAGAAGGTTAAGTATAAGGCTAATATATGAATTTTCTTCATATATATATGCACTACCTACCTATACCTAAATACTTTAGTCATGTAGTAGTAAAATTTCAATGTTACTACATACCACTTCAATCAATATTTTTTATGCTGTCTAGAAAAGTCAAAATTGATAAGATAAAAAAAGTTTGTTTATTATATATTTGATTTGATGTACGTCATTATAAAAGTGTCTCATATTATAAATATATGTATCATGATGATTTTCTTTTCTTTTCTTTTTATGCATCTATTTACAGAAAGAAGATAAAAGAGGTGTTGCTGCTCAGTTGAGATCCCTTGTAGGACTTATCGGTTAGTTAATATAACTAGAAAACAAAAATTTATGTTTACTAAAAATATTTATATTATTTTATATAGCATTGTCTGTTCATGCCGGCTTGGAAGGTTTATCTGTCGGTCTTGGTCGAGATCCAGCTGATGTTTGGTATCTCTGTGGAGCAAGTAAGTCACTTGCTTCAATATTATAACAATTTAGAACTTGGTATATAACAAGTATTACACATAATAATATCCATTTATTTTTCATTTGTTTTCAGTTGCAGCTCATAAACTTGTCATTGCTTTTTGTTTGGGAATGGAAGTAAGAAATGCGTCGGCTTCTGATTGTACATTAGTCACCACGTCATCAAGGTACAACAATATGATTACATCATTTTTTTCAGTAGTTTTAAAAGTATTATTATGCAGTATTAGAAATAATAGGATGTTGTGTCTTTTCTCTTTCAACCAGAACAATATATAATTACTATATATATATATGTGCGATTTAATTAGGTATTATAATATTACATAGGAGACTTGTTTATGCCTATAGTAATCACAAGTTTTCTCATCATTCTTGTTGTCTATGCACATTTATTTGTCGCTTCAGTTAGCAAATAACTTGTAGTTGTAGATATATGTTCATGCTAAAATAATCATAAAAAGTCATTAGCATTGTGGGAATATATGTAATAAGTATGAAGGAAAAAACTGCAATATCATGAAAAATGTAATCTAACTGTCTTATATTTCTTTCTTTTTATTATGCAAACAGTGCAACATTCAAGTTTCGCTATGTGTTATTTTTTGCATTGATGACTCCATTGGGAATTGCTATTGGCACTGGAATAACTGAACTTGTACAAGAACCTGATAAACAGACTGAATCAACTTTAGTTGCTGTACTACAAACTTTAGCTAGTGGAACGTTGTTATATGTTGCCTTCTTTGAGGTATCAAAACAATGATTATCTAATGACATGTTCTCCAGTTCAATATCAATAATTAAATATGTTTACAGGTTGTTTTAAGAGAAAGAGCTAGATTTTCTGGAAAAGGCTTAGCACAATTGGCATTTGTAATATTAGGATTTACAACAATGGTTAGTTATTTCAATACTTTGTTTACATGACTTACAGGCAATCTTTTATAATATATATACTCTCTTTTTCTTTTCTTCATTTCATAGGTTTTGGTTGAAATATTTATTGGTAAGTATTTACAAATTTCAATAGTTCGATTAAAAAAAAAGTTTGTTATTTTAATTTTATCTTTAACTAATCATTTCAGGTGGACATAATCATGGTGGAGGTGAAAATCATTGTCACGACCATGATCACTCAGATCATGACCATGACATTTTGAATTCTACATCATTACTAGTTTCATCAACAATGCTTCCGCCCAACTCAAGTCTAAATATTTTATAAAGAAATATGACATTTATTGTTTTGTGTTTATGCATGAATGCAAGACAGACAGACAGACAACACAACAAGATATCTATCTAAAAGAGCTATTCTTTATATATATATATAAGTAGTTTAATAGTTTAATTTTTTTATATATATATTTTATCTTGCTGAATGATGACTCACATAAAAAAATCTTTAAAAAAATATGTGTTGTAGTGCTAGTAGGTATCTATAAATATACATATATATGTTATTTCACAAAAATACTACTTATTAAAATTAGGTGTCCCGAAAGAAATATCGTAAAAAAAGTTTGATAAAACATTTGTTTGTTGACGTACTTACTTAAACTATTATATATAAAAAAATATCCTTAAGTATATATTCTGGTGATATTATAGTCGATTTCATTGTGAGCAAAGATGTACATTGGCAGTATAGGGTTTGAGCATTTATTGTGGTTTGTGGTGCTGTGCATCACAACAAAAAAGGTTGGTTGTCACATTTTTTTTTGACTTTTGGATCTTCTGAAAAGAGATTATCAATCATCAGTATTAAAAGGGAAGAAAAATAAAAATAGAATAGTTACTACTATTATTATGAGTTATGCTCATAAAATAAAAGTCATATAAATATATATAAATTATAATTCACATTAATATTCGTCTGATGACTAACAACAACTCTTATTATAAAGTACTCTAAAGAAATAAGAACGTGTGCTTTCAATCGAAACTTGTACTTATTATAAATCAAAAAAAAAACTACAGTCCATACAATATTAGGTGGTATTATCAAGTACTTATATATTAACTTTTTACCTGTTACAATCAGTAAGAATTTTATGTCTGTCTGCCCGAGTGTATATTAGATCATTTTTTGTGAGTTACCAAGAAAGAAAAGTCCAAGTAATAATAATAATTATTGAGTCATATGACAAAACAGTCGAGGGAAGAGAGACGCCAACATTCCTTAGTATATCATATGATGCCAAGAAAAGAAAAATAATCAATTCAAGTTGTTTGAAATATGAGTAGTTAGTATTTAGTTATCTTTATGATTTATGTTTACGTATATATATATTATCTAATGTTATCATTCATTCATATATAAACATTTGCAATTTTTGTTTTTCAAATATATTTTGAATTTATATTGTTGCGTGTATCATCATTATATATATATATAGTTAAATGAATGAAAGGCAATGAATAAGAAATAATGCTGTAAGTCAGTTGAACCATTTGATGCCTTAAGTGAATATATATGTGTGTGATGAGCTTTTTCAAGTGACAAACTGAGAAAATGAATAAACGAGAGATATGAAAATGAAAACATCTTTATATTATATGTATTTACTGTTTTTATTATATAAGCGATTCAACATGATGATGTTTTGTACTTTATGAAAGATGTTACATGCATCTGCTTCAAATATGAAGTAATTTTCAAAGTAAATTATATATATATATAATAATATCATCTTATGTAACATTATATCTTATAAACAATTTATATATAGGTATGTGTGTACTTTTTAAATCTTATCTCTATGATGTTTTGGTTTTTTCTTCTTGGTCCACTAGATAACTTACACTATAATAACATTTCACGGAAGACTTTTGCGTTCACAGTCAGCATAATTTTTATACCCCTGTTTTGTCATCATTCATATGACATTATATCTCAAAGTTTAAAGGCAAAAGATCAAGTGCTACTTAAATTTATATTATTCATATTGTAATTATATAAATGCAATATATAATATAGTAATGGTATATATTTATGCGAAACAGGGCTGAATGACTAAAAAAATTCAAGTTTTCTTTCACTCTTATTGTTTCTGCTTTCAGAAAAAAAGTCACAACATTTTGCACTATGAATAGTATTTTAGTAATGTTCATCTTTTATATTTGGTTACTAGCATTATTTGTGGTGGCAGCTACTTGAGTAACATGGGAAAATGGATTTTTCCTATATCTTCCTGTAATAGGAACATTATTTGATGAAGAAGAAGGAGAAGATGTTTGATAATTATGTGATGATGTTGTATTATTTGGTGATTTTAAATTTCCACTCCAGTATGTTGGATTTCTATGATATCTTGTAGATGAAGATAAAGCTGCCAATAATTTTTCAACTAATTTTAATTCTACATTAGGATTTCTTCCACTAAGTCGCTTGGTTTGTTTCTCATGTAATGAATTAAAGGAAAAGGATGTTATTTGTGTAGGACTTGGACTAGCATTATTAGGAGATGATGATGAAGCGCCTTGTTGATTTGAAGAAGAAGATACTGATAATCCTCCTCCTTCTCCTTTATGTGTTACTGGACTACTAATTGAATTAGTTCCAATAAAAGGTGTAGTATCAACATTCTTGTTTAAGTATAAAGATTGCCACAACTCAATGTCACACATACTGGATGAACACGATAACAATAACTGTGGTTGCGGAAAACCGGTAACTGATGGAGGATATAATAAAGGTTTTAGTTTATAAAGTGGATTCACTAGTCGTTTTGGAATTGTATGAATATAAGACGACGATGACGACGGCGAAGTTTTGATAGTTTTTGAAGAAGAAGAAGAGTTATCAGGAGCAGAAGTTTCTTCTTTGTTAAGTATTCGATACCAAGCTGTCAGCTCTTTGCGTTGTTCCTAATAAAAGACAAAAAGAGTAAACAATTAATCAAAAAGTTTTCTAACACGTTATAAATATAATAACAGAGTAAAAAAATTTTTTTTTACCATAGTCTTTCTTTGCCTCGGTGTATCAAATGTAAATGTTCCGATTGTAGAATCAAAGCTTGCATCCCAAAGCTCAATTAATAATTGTTCATTAAACTCAAATTCTAAAGGATTTTGACACAACAATTGATATACAGTATCCAAAAATAGTAGATATATTACACTAGTATGCATATATTCTGAATGAAATTGATGACCAGATGCAATAAATTCTTTTTGAATTAAATGGAATAGTCCATGTGTTGTTCTAAACCTTGAGTCCATAATCAATTGTGTAATTGGACTAATTAGACAAGAAAGATCTCGTGATTCATTTTCTGTTTAGAAGAATATAGATTTAAATTAGACGTTATAACTTTAGCACTTACATATTAGGAAAATATACAAAATTATTATTATACGGACCTTGCAAAATAGCAACATCAGAATGCAATGTAATACTTGCAGCAATATCTCCACATAATTGAAGTGTTTTTGAAATCCACAGAAGCCATTTAGTTTGTTCTAAATTAGAGTAGAAATGATTATCTGTATCTTCATATAATGAAGCTGAATCAGGACAAACAAGTTCTAACAAGCGATTAAAAGAATTTATAATTTCTTTCACTGATAAATGTGAATCTAAATCATAAATTTGTGGTGGCCTATGAGTTGGATGTGATTTTCTTAGTATCTCAAAAAATGAATTTTCATCAGAATCATCATTTTCATTATGTAATTTTCCCATTCTTAATATAGAAGATCCTTTATAATCTCCCCAAACCCAAAAAGGTGGCCGATTCCCTTTCAATTTACTTGCTAAAGTCTGAAGTCTTGCATCAGTCATTTCATTGGGTACTACAAAACATTCTGGTAATGATTCACAAATGGTGTATCCTTCATTAACATTTGATAGACGAAAACCAACTGTTCTTGATGTTTTACATTCTTTAAGCCAGTCATTAGGATAATCAAATGAAGGAACAATACAATTCCCATGATTATATCTTCCAAATTGAAAATTGCTTGCTTTACAATAGTCAAAATAAAATAGTCTTTCTAATTGGTGTGGAAATGCATGATGAATTATAGCGTTACATATTCTCAGACCTGAAAGTAAAACAAAAAAAAATAGTAATAGAATATAAATAAGTACGTATTTATATAAATGCCCTTACCCTGATCAATTGGTGAAAACTTGAATGAAAAACATAAAGTTCTAAAACTTGAACAAATGACAAATAAATCATGAATCCTTGTACTTGTCGATGGTATTAGTAAAGAATTATTTATAGAACTTGGTACTAATTTGATTCTTCTTTTAGTCTTTTTTCCAGAAGATGAACTTTTTCCAGACTCACTATGACTTAAAATACTAATAGATAATAAGGGTACAGAATCTTCTGAATGTTCTGTAATATGATCTGAAGACACAAATAATAATCTCGCATTCGTCACAAATAGTGAACCAGAAAGACCTTTTTTCTTGTTAAGTGATGTAAATTTTAGTACATTGTAAGCTTCGGCAATTACTAATTCTCCTGCCATACATCTTGGTTCCAATGACGTACCATTATTTTCTTGTGCTTCAGCAACCTGCTTCAAGTAATAACAAAAATTATTAGTCATCATCATGTATATCATAATTATATACCACAAATACAAACAACAAATATATAATACAAACCACATAACTAAATTGAAAATTATAGTAATACCTTCATTTCATACTCTTCTTCCAAGAAAGAGCCTACGTATGAACGAAATGACCCCATTTTAATCATGTCATTCATTTACGATCGGTAGTTTACTTTAGTACTAATAAATAACAACAACAACAATGACATTGTTCAATCAATGTCAAGTTTAATGTCAATTTGAACAAACACACCAAAACACAATTCAACAAACAAGGAAGACGTATCTTCTAAATTTAAGTAGTTATTCAATTATAGTCAACTAACTATCCAATCCATAATGAAAATTGATACATTGTTGTAGACGAGTTGTGAAGAATTTGTGAATCATTTCTTATATTAGTACTAATTGATTAATCAAAAACGTAAGATCACATCCGTCAATCAAAATTGTAAGAAGAGAATGAAAGTGAAATTTTTAGAAGGTGGCGGCTGTAATTCTATGTGGGTGGCAATTATTTTATATCTATCTCATGATAGAACTCTCATTTTTATCTTTTTACTCGTATTATTACATGTTGCATTAGTTGCATACTCTTCAAGGTTAACGCTCATTCATTAGAGTACATAGCATAGTTACAAATTGTAGTAACAATTTACTAGTATAGTGATGTTCAATCGGTATTTATTTTGTATATTCTATCACAAGCAGGAATTCAGATTGAGACTAAAAACCAGACTTCTATAATGATGCATTTATTTATGATGTAACTTGCAAGGGAATGTGAGACTAACAGAGGAGTAAAGTAAATTGGTTCATTAACAGAATTCCTATCTATGATTATTTCTAGAACGGAAATACTGTTAATAACATCGCAATAATAATTTATGGAATTTTATTATATTATTATAAGCATCATGTATTTGCTTACAGCATCTTTGAGCTTACGCTTGTTTTTACTCTATGAAAATGCTTAAAAACGACTTAACATGATCCAGTTGTAACTAATTACGAAGAATAGTTTAAATCATAAACCACCTGTATACCATCTGAAAAATAAATGAATTCAATTCATCATCTACATCTCCAGACATATGAGTGAGGGCAATGAAACAGCAAGTGTATATAGAATTACTAAAAGGACAAAAAGACTACAGGTCGAGCAGACCAGAGAGAGAAAACAGAAAGATAATCCTCTTAAAAATATGTATATTGTATATGAGAGTTTCTTTTCCATATCTCATATAATAATAAAAAGACATAAGGTCAAGTTGCCAGCGTCAAGTGATTGATGATCTCTGTCATGTCTTCTGTTTCAAATGTATATAGAAATGAAAAACGACCCAGCTTGTAATAATTGGTTTTCCAAAATAATCCAACTTAAATCCTCTATATAAGTAATTCAAGCAATGATTCGTTTCTCCATTTGATAGTTTGTTATCGTAAACTAAGAAAGAAATTATACTACTGTTACATCATGCAAATTGCTGCAGTCCTATTGTTGGCTGTAGCTATTACTGTTAGCTGTCACAGTAAGTGTATCAATCAAATTATTTAAATTACTTCTATCTCTTAATTTTTTTGATTATCATCATTAAAGGTGCAGCAGTAGCTGGCTCATTAGGATATGATTGGACACAATGGCTCAAGTTAAAAACTCCACCACCAACTGTTACTGTAACTAAAAAACCAGTAGCAATACCAGCAGAAGGTGGTCAACCAATTTCATGGACTAAATGGATGAAAGTAAAAGGTTCTGCTCCTCCACCATCACCACCACCACCAGTAGGAGTTGTCCCAATTCCAAAAACAATAAAAGTTAATATTCCTCCTCCACCTCCAGCATTACCTTCTATTTATAATCAACCTTATCCATGGACAAATTTTGTTCCACCTCCACCACAACAACCAGTAGTAAATTCACCATCAAAACCGGATACTGCAACTAATCCTTTCCCTTGGACTCAATTTCTAAAAACAAAATTACCAGCAGTTGATGCAGCAATTTCAGCTATGTCACCCTCATCAGAGGAATTGACAACAACAACAACAGAAGCTAGTAGTAATAGCGTAAGTGATGATACAGTAGCAAAAGAAAAAGCATCATGGACTGCATGGTTAAAATTAGTTGTTGCAAAACCAGAAGATGCTCCAAGTCAAGAAATTCCACCTGCACCACCAGCAAGTCTTAATATTTTACCACCATCACCAGCAGTTTCTGTAAATACTCCTCCACCTCCTCCAGTTTCTAGTCCAATGGTTCCCAATTTAGCAAATATTTATCCATTTTTAAGTTCTCATATTATACCACCAACTCCTTTATTAAAACCTACACCACCACCACCAGCACCTGCTCTAAAAAATACAATGTCTCCTACTACAACAACTAGCCCAGAGGTATCAGAAGAAGTTTCAACTGAGGCATCAGGTGAAATTAGTTCTTCAGAAGAAGAATTTGAGGGTAGAATTGTTGTCACTCCACCTCCAGAAGTTGAAGCATTATGGAAAGCATGGATTCAAGCCAAGTTGCCTCAAGTTGTCATTTCTCCTCCTGTCGTAGAAGCAGTTCCAACAACTAATGCACCAGTTGAAGGTAATTTAATTGGTAATAGTTTAGCAGAAAGATTTTCAAGATTTATATATGCATAACTCTAATGATCTAAGAACTTTTTCTTCTTTTTTTGTGAAATTTTCATTACAGTTAGTCCAACTGAAAGTGAAGATACTCCAATGCCACCAGCAGTAGGTTCATCATCATCACCATCGGACACTGAAGCAAATGCAGCAATAATGGAATTAGTAAGCGCATGGGTAAAATATAAATTACAAGTTGCATCTACTACTACTACCACTACTGAAAGTAGCCCTACTGCTGACTCTTCAGTACCAATTCCAGAAGATGATACTGGAGATTCTAGTAGTGAAGATTACCCTTGGATTGAGTGGTTAAAATTAGTTTTACCATCTGAAGTCTTTAGCAGTGTATTGGCTGAAATTCCATCATCAAATACTACTGTCACTGATACTACAACAGAAGATGAAATTTATAAAGCTTGGATTAAAAGAGCTTTAGTTACTAAAGATCCAATCAATAAAACAGCAGTAACTAATTCCACTACAAGCAGCTCTACTACAACTAAAAAACCAAAATTAGACATTGTCCCCTTAGATTATTGGAGTCCAGGCACTGCTACTATTGCACCAAATGTTAGTATAGCTGTGGATCCAGCTTATTGGGCAGCTAAGAAGTCAATGTTCGTTAGCAAACTATTTGCAGGTAGGTATATAGATTATCATAAATAATATATGTAAATTTCCATTATAATATATAATCTATTATAAAAAGATTGTGTAATGTTAGGAGATTATTAATTAAGATGTACATCTTTTTGATCATGTGTCTTCTGTTACATTATTTATTATAGCATTAGCAAAAGTTGCTTTGAATGCTACTTCAGCACATCCAACAACGACTACAACTGAGTCACCAAAAGATAAATTGCTCAAGGAAATTGACACTGTTCTTCAAAGTGGTAGCTCAGCATCAGCTTCTTCTTCTTCGCAATCAGTTGCAACAAGAGCTATTGAATCAATTGGAATTGGTACTGATGGAATAACAGCAGATAATACTGTAAGATTTAATTTGACCTTTTCTCAAGATACCCCCTAGATATAATAGTTTTCATTAAAAGGGCAAAGTACAGTAGTAGTAGTAGGCAAATCAGTAGTTATAAAATTGTGGTAGTAGTAGTAGTAGTAGTAGTAGCAAGCAACAATTTAGTAAAAGTTTATTAACTCTATGTATATAATAGGAGCCAGCAGGAGAAGAGCAGCAACAAGAACAAGAGACAGTAAATGAGGTTGTTGATGAGAATGAGAATACTAACGATAGCAAAGAAAAGAAGGATAAAAAGAAAAAGCATAAGCATAGATTCTTCAAATTTGGAATCCAAAAAACTGTTATTACATTTGATAAATAAGACTACTTTTTAAAAAGGTATAAAAGTTTGGTATACACAAAATTTCATTGATACATTTTTTTTCTTTCGTTCTGTTTTATGTAGTTTACTGGAGAAAGCGTCTCATCACCATTAAAACCATCAAAGAAAGCAAGTAAGAAAACTAAGAAAGCAAAGAAAGTCAAATCAACTACACTCAGCTCTGTCGATTATGATGCCCTAGCTGAAGCTCTACTTGCAAAATGAAATTTAACTTCTAATTATAAGTACCACCAACAAGATTATAGAAATATACTCATTGATAATAATAATAATATTACCACTACTACTACTAATAATAATACTATTTCTCCTATAATAATAAATACTAATACTAGTAATAAGAATAGTCGCTCAGATATGCTTGTAATTCTTGTAACTTGTTTTAAACTTGCTACAATATTAATTTATATTTGGTTAGTATTTAGAGAATTGATAAAATGTACGAAATGTACTAGCACTACTTCTGATAGTAATAATGATGATGTGACGACTTCTCAAATTGAAGAAGAACAGCAAAAAGAAGATTGAAAAATTGTTTTAACAGTTTGTTTTACTTTTTATTATAATATTATTAACTAATTAATTTAATATTTTGCAACAATCATATATTAGTCTTAAGTGTTGTTGCTTGATTCGAGTGTGCCTTCTAGTCATCATATAATATATATATAACCTTTACATTTTCTGTATACTAACAAACATGCAATATGTAATGATATATATTTATTGACTCTGTAAAAAAATAATATTTTAGATTTCATTCATTCATTCATTTATCATGACAAATGCCTTTTATTGTTTTCCTCTTTTTCATTTATCACATGAGTCAAATCAAATCATATAAATCTTCGTACATAATATGTACTCATGATGATAACTAATAATATTACAACTCATTATGTCTCAACAAGTCTTTTTTTTCGTTTTAAAACAAAATTAAGCTGCTTATAAATTACAAAGATCAACATGTGTACTTAAGAAACTCTTATAAAATTTGTACTAACAACACCCAAAACTGATGATGTCAAATAACAACCAAATGGAAAGATAGTTTACGCACAACAAGAACTAATTATAAATTCTTACATATTATATAACAAAAACATAGATTTCAACAACTACACAGCGACTACTTACACATTTACATTATTTATGACGTTTCATATATTATATCAACCTTTTTTTAATCACAGGGTCGTTTATTTATATTGTAAATAGCAAATACTATAATGTAATAGTAGGTATGTATGTAGGCATTTTGAAATATATTTTGTAATCTCAAATATACATATTATTACTAAAGGTGTAGCTTCTTTTTCTTTGACTTTTGCTTTGTAGTAGGATTCGTTTTAAATTCATATATTTGGCATGCAAAGAATTACATATTAGTTAGTAGGTATGAATGAGTTATCCATTTATTTGTGAGGATCTGATAATCTTTCATTTCTTGTGACTTGTTGAAAAGCGTAGTCAATACGTGTTATAAAAACAAGTGACAGAGTAACAATTGATGAAGTTATAATGAAAGATACAGCTTCAAAGATAAACTTTGGTGCAAATATTTTCCATACCATCAAATGTCGGCGATGCCAACCAGCACAACACATACACGCCAGCAACTGCGTAAAAAATAAGAAAAAAAATGTAAAAAATGTAGTCAGTTTTGAAGTTTAATTTAAAAAAAGAAGAAACTCATACTTTAAATCCATGTAAAGCAATAAATTTTCCACTCATTACGAATGCTCGTTTTCTTGTACTTTGCCCAGCTAATGTTTCTGCAATTTCTGTATCTCCTTTCCAATAAGCAAGTAGTGGTAAAATAATTGTCATAATTATTTGAGATACATGTAAATTGCCTATTACTGACAAAGCAGGACGAATCCATGATAGCCATGAACTTGACGTACTAGCTAAATTATTTCCATCATTTGTTGCAAATGCCGAATCCCAAGGTATTGCAGAAAATACTGGTTGATGTCCTGTTGCATAGAAAAAGTATTGTGATGTTAATGTCCATGCAACAATTGATGACCACGAACCTATAAAGAAATGAAATTTTTTTTATTAATAAATCAAGTTATTTTACGACATTAAACTTATTGCTCCTTACTTATATTGTGTCGAGAAGAATTTCTATAAATGGCAATCAAGCATATACTGGCATAAACAATCATTGTAATTGCACCTGTTATGCCTGCACTTGTTACTTGAATTAATAATAATGTGACTAGAATTCCATATGTCATCAATGTTGATGAAAATACATCTTCACTTAAAGTATCAGGAGTATGTTGTTCAATCCATCTAGCATCTTCATTATCTATTCGTGAGGAGGAGGAATGAAGTTGTCCATTAAAAGATAATGAAGAAGAGGAAATATATCCATTTCTATTTACAGTACATTCTTTCATTTCATTTGGTATTATTATTAAGCCATTTTTGGAAGTAGAAGAGGAGTTTGAATACTTTTTTCTAGTAATACATTGACTAGTTGTAGTAATTGGTAAATTATTTTTTCTTGACCATATAGTTGATCTTGGTGGTCTTAATTTTCCAATACAACATAATGGTTTGATCCAAATTGTAGCTAATGAAATTATAGCTACAGTTTGAAATACCCATGGAAAATAATTGAGTAATGGTTTGACTTTATCAAGATATGTCACTGCAAATGGTAGTCCCTGTAAGAAATCAAAAATATAAATAAATAAGTACCAAAATAAACGTACAAAACTTTAATTTTATTCCTTACTTGCAGAGCCCAAAAGACGCCAAGAAGAACAACCAATACCGATGGTATAAATTTTGCAATTATACAACATGGACGTGAACTTGACATACACTTTCTATATATCATCCAGTGACGAAATGCTACAACAAATACAGCAAGGGATACTAATGCTAGACTATAGCGTACATATTTGTGAACCAACATATCTTCTGGTAAAGATGAAAGTTGTTTATGTAGTAAAAATTCCTATATGATAGAAAAGAGTAGAGAGTAATTAAAGTTATTTATAGAAAAACTTTTCTTCTTACCTCACGACATTCTGTCAATTCTTCTCGACATCTAAAGAAAATCATTCCAGTTCTTATAATAATTGCAAACATAAAAAATGATGTCCAAGAGCACTTGAAAAATTTTTTGACTAATGGTAAATAGAGAATATTATCTTCTCGTCCATTATTTTCTATACTAATGGTTAGTCCAGCTAATGAACATTTAGATGATATGATATGAATTAAAACTACCATCAGTAATACAGATCCTAATACATAACCTTCATTGATTAAAAAACTGTTTGAGAATACACCAAGGCACGTGAATGCATAGAGCAAAATTGAACTAATTTCGGAAACATCCAGTAGACTATTACTGCTGTCTTGTATACCGAAACTTGATGTGGATGATGTTGTATTATTGATTATCATATTTTTTTTATTGTTACTACTTGTAACACTTGATGGAGGAGGATAGTTTTCTGTTGTTGTTGTAGTTGTATTATTGTTTGCAATCTTTAGCACTTTAAATAATAGAACACATAAAAAGACACAAAGTCCAAAAATTGTTGAGATAATGATTGCTAATAATCCACTTGTAGTATTAAAATTTGAAATAAATGTTGATACTACAGACCAAAGAGATAATGATGGCCAAAGCCATTCAAATACTGAGTAGTAATAAGAATTACTATTATTATTATTATTACTACTACTACTACTATTATATGGTCTGAGTAATTTGTATACATTAATTAAATATACTGCAAGAGATATTGTAGATAATGCTGTTATTCCAACTCCAGTATAAATCATTGGCACATCAAATTGTGTCCATGTTGTAACAGCAATAGATTTAACAAGACTCAAGTACTCTTGTGCTAACTGATGTAGTTTTCCACGTGTTGTAGGATTTCGACTTGATTGATACTGCATAAATGCTTCTTCAACTTTTTCATATTGTTCAAAAATATTTCTACCTCCAGATGATGAAGATGATGTCTTATTCTTATTATTACTATGTAAATTGAAGAGTCCAGATGTGTGAGCACCACCATTTGATACACTAGAAAAACGTTGAATGTATTTTTGTACTTGAGCAACATTAGCTGCTACACAATCAGAATAGGTTTTGTTTACAATAAAGTTTGGAATTATTTGTCCTATACTTGAATATGGAATTGGTACACCTAAAAATGCTGCCAATGTTGGCACCATATCAATTTGTGATACAGATGCAATTTTAGATGGTTTAGATGGACAATGAAATGGTGGATTAGTTTGCTTGTTTCTTTTGAGCTGTTTTGTTAAAAATATCAAGGCTGATTCTGTTTCTTCTAATGAATCTCCACCATGATCACCAGTTTGAGTCATTCCATGATCTCCAAAGATAACAAGTAAAGTTTCATGGTCCATAGATTTGAATACATATTCTATTATTGCATCTGCTTCGTCCAATTTTCTTTTCATTTCTGGATGATTAGGACCATATCTACATATGTGTAAGTGAACATGAGAATTATTACTGATCTGATAATTATACTGTTTATATTAAACTATATAAATACCTGTGTCCACAATGATCTACTCCTAATAAATGAGTAACTATTACATCCCAATCACTCCTTTTTTCATTCGAAGGAGAAAATATTTGTCTTAAAGATATATTGATGGCACGATCAACTGTATCTAAATCCCAAGCATTAAATGATGGTAATGCTTCCACAAATGCAGTGAAAAACTTTCTTGGAAATAAACTAATCCAAGTATCATCACCAAGAAATCCAATACGCCTACCAGCCGAGTATAATTGATAAATTAAACTGTCTTCTTCAATTTCATAACTGTAACAAGACAATAAGACAAAATCATTACACAGTTCAGAGTTATTAGTAGAATATAATAATCAACCTGTTAAAATTGGCACTGGCATCAATAAATGTCGGCATTGTCCCTGTCATTAATGCTTTGAGGCGTTGCATTGTAGTTGTAGGTGGATCAGCAATAAATTTAAATAAACATGAAGAAATTCCTCCTCCTCCATATTGATTGTCTCTTAGATTTGTCACTTTGGACAAGAATTTCATACGTGAAACAAAATCAAATTTTAATGCGTCTACAAGAATGAGTATCATTTTTGGAAATGTTGGTGTTGGATTGCACCTATATGTTGAATAAAAAAAAGTTCAAATTGACACTTTAAAAAATTGGAATCAAAAAAATAAAATGTATATAATACCATGATGAAGCTGAAGATAAGCTCCTTAAAGTTGACTCAAAAACTGCTGCTGAATGATTTCTAACTACATTTTGATTACTAGTAAAATTTCTGTTCCAACATGGACTAGATTTTTCAGGGATGATTTGTCGGTTCAATAGAAATCCCCGAGAAAAAACTAATGAACCTACTATTATAGAAAAAGATAGAAATGATATAACACTAGCTATTTGAACTTTGGACATGACAGAAACGTTGAAAAATTAATATTTTTAATAATTTTCTCCAGTTGACTGTCATCTCGCCCTTTTTTTTAAATTCTGACCTATTTGCGCCTGATAGTAATCACTTAACCAATATATATTTTTGAGAGACAGGATAAAGTGAGACACACACGTGAGTCGAGTGAGTGAAGGTTTCTTTCTTGGAGAAATTATTTCTTTAGAAAATTTTAAATTACTAATTAGCCGAAAGTGCTAGTACAAGTACAACTGTCATTTACTATATAGCAGGTGAGAAATTTATACTACATAGTTATGTTATTTTACAAGTCAGAATACACAATAATTTGTTGTTTTTGTTGTAAACTTTTTACAGAATTTACTTTGAAATCTTTTTAACTTTAAAGTTTCAAGATGCTTTCCCTAATTGTAGCAAAAGCTAAAAGGTTTTATCTAAATTATTCAATGGTTACTGCCTTATATATGATGGAGCCAGTTGAAGTTACTATCATTAGTAAGTAATTTAAAAGTTATTATGTATTAAAAGGGTGTGCCGATACTTAAATTCATTTTTATTAAATTCTATATAGATACAATTGTCGTATTGGTTTTAGCAACAATGCTATATTCATCATGGGTCTACTTTCCTCATTACATGTGGAGACTTTTAGTTTTTTGTGGATTACTTGCTTCAGATAATGGAAGTACTGACAATCCTATGTTTGGACAAGAGCCAATGTCTGAATGAGACATAACACTTTTTATATAAATAGGATCTTTACTATAATCTTATGTGTTCTTCATATTCACACGACTGACATCTTAACAAAGCATTCCATAAAATGTTCCTAGGGAAATTGTATATGATTTCCAATTGAGACATTTCATATTCTTGTTCATTTGATCGATTGTTACCAATAAAAGCCCTTATACATATTTCGCTTATATCTTGTTGTACAGTAATGCTCATTGTATTTAAAAATCATACATAATGGATGTGCTCACACAAAAAGAAGAAAAACTTGTTGAAACTGACAAAAACAATGTCATCAAAAATAATAGTTGGAATTATATAGGAGAAGAGTTGTTGGGAGAAAATGAAATATTTTTTGATGATGATGAATTCGAAGAAATTGAGACGTTTTTTGATGAAGAGTTTTTGGGTGAAAGTGTTAAAACATCTTCGTCAAAAGAAACAGCCATCACTGATGAATTTGCATGGCATTCACCTACAGATAATGAGTTCTCTGATGAACGGTCTAGAAAACGTAGACGTTATCTAATTGGCAAACATTCTTTCTATAGGCTTAAAGGTAGAACAGAAGAATATATAATTACTAAGCAAAGCATGTTCTCATAAGATGATTAAAATATAATTTGTTGAATCTTTATATTATAATAGATCCTGGATTAGCAGATGCATTGATTCTCAAAGGTAAAAGGCATATCACAATTTGCAATACTTAAAACAAATCATTATTATTTTCATTACATACACAGAGGAATTAGAAAAAGAACAACCTGAAAAGAAAGCTAGTCGTGGTTCCAAAAAGCAGAGAGAGGATTATGAAAATGAGTGTCAAAAAGGCAAGATTACTCCTTCATCAAGATTCATTAAGTGCTTACGTAACAAAGATCCAATATTAAATCTTTCGGTATTTATTCAATAATGTATATATTTATTTCTTTTAATGAATGCTGTCATAATATATTTACAGAGAAATGGACTAAATGATGTATCAATAGGTTAGTATTAATTAAATGTCTGTTAATAAAAACTAAACTATATATTTTCTTCTGATAGCTGCAATATGTAAAACTCTCAATGATAACAAACATGTCAAAGTTCTTGATTTAAGTTTTAATCCTGCTGGTGAAATTGGAGGTGATTCAATTGCAGAGCTTATTGAAAAGAACAACACAATTACTCACCTCAATTTGGCTTGTACAGAGTATGACTTAAATATGTAACACTTATAGGTTCTGATGTACTTTTTTAACTCTCTTTTTTCTTAATAGAATCGTTGAGTCTATTGATAAAGTTGCTGATGCTACTAGTATCAATAAAAGTATTGTACATTTAGATTTATGTCAAAATGAACTTAATGATGATGACATGATTCATGTTAGTAAAATTCTTACTGATAATGAAACAATTAAAGAATTATATTTGAGCCGTAATGATATTGGAGATCTTGGTCTAAGTCGATTTTCATATGGACTTGGAGAAAATAACTATTTGGAAGTTCTTGAATTGTCTCACAATAAAGTCAAAGGAACAAGATGTCAAAATTTTTTTGATGCTGTTGCATACCATCCTCGTCTTCGTCATTTAGATTTAATGAAAAATGCTATTGGAAATAAAGGAGCAAATGGAATTGCAACTATTTTATGTGTAAATGAAAAAATAGAATATCTCAATTTGACTCATAATTGTTTTGAAGATAGTGCTGTTGGAGTAATTGCAAATGGTCTTAAAAGACTTGATTATCCAGGACAATTGAAAAGACTTACTGAATTATATTTGGGTATACAATGGTACTTTCCAGCAACAGGAACTTCCATTTTGAAAGCTTTATGTACAGAAAATTTGGAATATTTACCAATTAAAATTATTGATTTTGGTTTTGCACATGAAGTGGATGAAAATTTTTTGAAGGTATAAATGCAAAAGACTCTTTCTGATTGATTTATATAATATATTTTTCTTACTTTATGTAGATCAAAGAAAAAGCAATTAAACTTCATCCTGGACTTCAAGTTATTCATGGTGGATCTTTTGGAACAATTAAACTTAAAGGGACTGATCCAAAACTAATAGTTATTAGACGTGCGAAAGTTGTTTGTGACAATTTCGAGACACCTTTAGGGTAAACTGAAGTAAACTTGTATCCTATGAATCTTTTATAATAACTCTTAACTATTATGTATACAGAATGCTCATTGATGAACTAAGAACTGAACCTGAGACAATGTCAACAAAAGACTTCAAAAAATTTATCAAATCATGTAATTTGTATAAAGACAAAGTTATGACAGAAGCATTTGAAAAAGTTTTTGCTGTTGACAATTCATTATTATCTGATGTTAACTGTAAAGCAATAATTGAAGCATATGATAAAGAATTTCCTAAAAAAGCTGAATATAATTATTTAGAAGATACGAAATATAAAACACAAGCTGCTAAATCTGCTAAATCAACTGCTGCTCCTTCGGTAAAACCAAGTAGGAAACCATTTTTTTAAATGTCAAATGTAAATAAAATGAATCAAATTATACATAAATTTTGTGTACATGTTTATTTACTCTTGAGAGATTGTTGTTTTTTCTTCGTCTTCTATATTTCCATTGCTTTTTGTAGAAATTGTAATTTCAGCTTCAGATTGTGAGGGTGACTTGTTATTTTCATTATCCTCAGGATCTATAAGTGACAAAAGATATTCTAGAAGTAATATAATTTTTAAATAACATAAATATACATACTCAGAAAATCTTGCAACTTTGGTCTTGGCACTTCTTTATTTGTCATTCCTTGTTGTGCAGAATCAGCTCTTTGTTGACGCAATTTATCAATATAATTTTTCATAACAGAATAATGATAATCCATCATTTTAGTTACAGCTTCTTTTGTCACAACTTTACGTTTAGAAAGTTTTCCATATCTCTCATTAAAATTTTTACTTGATTCCAACAATTTAACCTTTTTTGCTTCATGAGCTATTTGTAATTTTTCAATCTCTTCATTTTCTTTTAAAAGTTGATTTTGCAATTGTTTAGATCTCATTTTTAAAGTATCAAGCCTGGAAGTTGATACTGGAGTAGATGACATAGGTACAATTACATCACTCATGATTTGTTTCATTAAATTGTTGTTTCGATTAAACCGAGAGTAGGAAATTAATTTCTCAGATATATTGTCTTCAACTAGATATAAAAATAAGGACAAACAATATAAAGAGACAAAGTTTTACATGTATAACAAAATTACCCTCACCATCAGTACGTGGTGGCTCTTGAATTGGATTTGTATAATAATTCCCATAATATCTTGTTGTTGTATATGGATATTGAGAAGCTTGATATTGAGGAATTGGAGTTGGATAAGGTTGAATATATCGTCTGTACTCCATTTTGCAACTATGTTGATTAAATAAAAATGTACAAAGGAACTTACTAAAAGTATATGTATGTGCCAATTATTATAATAATAATTATTATGATAAAGTTAGTTCTTGGAAGTAATAAAAAAAGGTTGGACAGACAAACCTTGATGAAAATTTGATGACTAATTACTTTTTTACATGAATTGATAAATATTGCATTATTAGCATTTTCTATATATACCTATATATTTATGTCTCTCACAATCAAAAGCACTTAATTTTATTATTTTGTGTAAGTAGAGAAGCAGAAAGAAAAACAAGACCTATCATCACCTCAAATTTCTTCCATATTGAAAAATGAAAAATACTTTGTTCACTTTTGTTATTGTTTACATGTAGTACTTGAGTCCGCGAGATTTGAAGACGGCAAATACAGAACTTTCTGTGTTCTGAAGAAAATTGTTTTGTTATGTCATGTCATCGATTTTTGAATTTATTTAGTAAAAACTACTAAACTATAATTAATTCAATGATGGCAAATCATCCAGGAAGTCAGCCTTACATGTACGACAACAGTAATTATTACAATACTCCTCCCGGTAAGATATAATAGTTATTTAGTTTTGACATTTCAAGAGTTAATACTTTTGTGCCCATTTTCTTAGGTCAAAATCAGAGACCGCAAGGAATGTATAATCAACAACAATACAATCATTATCAGATGGGTCCTCCTGTTCCTAATTTTGCTTGCTATGCACCACCACCACCACCTCCTCCTCCACCACCAAAAGCATGTCAACAAGATCTACCTCCGCCACCAGGAACAGAGCAAGACATTGTAGCATCAACAGCAACATCATCAATAACTACTACACCAACAATATCATCATCATCAGCTTCAAAATTACAACCACCTCCAATGCCACCAATGTTTCCGTATATGACACCAGAAGTATTAGCAGCAATGGCACCAAAAAAGAAACCTGAACCAAATCCACCAGATCTGTTATTTGTTCCAATTGCAATAAATACTGAACAATTAACTCGTATGACAGAAACAATCCAACAACAAACTGATGAAGTTAAAGGAAAAAACTTGCTATTATATGAAGATATAATTGATCAAAAACTACCAAAAGAATTGAGAGCTATGTTTAAGCCATTGTATTGTGCCCTTTGTAAACTTACGGTAAAATTAACATTATAATACCAAATACACGACATGGATATATAAAAAAAATTCAAAAAGCTTTCTTCTAAGAAATATGTTTTTTTTCGATAAAGATTTTGAAATTTGAAAGTTATATATATTTTAAGTAACTCTTCTTCTTCTTGTGTTCTAAGATTATATCTTTTAATTTTGATCCAGTCATCTCATCTCAGGTTTATGACTACTGGAATGACTACTAATGTAAAAAGTTGAAGACATCGAAATACTAGGTCTTGATAAAGTCTAATACAAAATAACTGTTTTTGAAATACTGATTTGTCATAAATCTGTAAATACAAAAACAGTTATTTTCAAATTAGACTTTATAGTATTTAAAGAAATAACGAAATATAATAACTAATAAAGCATTGAAATACAAGTATATTTCTTTAAAAAAAATATACAAAACCTTTTTTATAAGTATTTCAAATAAAAATTATTATTCTGTTTATTTCTAATGATTATGTATGCAGCTTAGCTCTCCAGTGGTTGCAAGAGATCATTATAGAGGAAAACGTCATATCAAAAATATTCAGTCATGGAAAGAAGTAAATGGTGTGAAATCTGATGATGGTAGTAGCGGTCAAAAATTTGTTGTTCAAGGGACAATTAGCGAAGCTAAACCTCCTCGACCATGGAATCAACCAAAAAATCTTGGAAAACATCGAGCTCCTGGTAGTTTTGATCAATCTCAACAAAGACAAAAAAGACCTGCTACTACGTCTTTATTAATACCACCACCATGTAGTTCTTTAACACCTACATCATTTAAAAAACCTCGCAGAGAAAAGTCAGGTATGAATGACAAGTTATAGAATTTTCGATTCTTCTTGAATATTAATCTATGAATATACTTTTTTTTGAAAACATTTTTTAGCTGGTGGTGGTCCAAATTTTGATTATTGTAGAATATGTCAAATCTCATTAACGTCTCAAGCACATGCCAGTCAACATTATAATGGAAAAAATCATAGAGCTAAAATGAAATGTGGAGATGTGTAAGTTTTTGTTACCATAATTGTAATTTTACGCATAAATATAAGCCTTGTACTATGTACTACTTCAAATATCATTATATTTTGTAAATTTGCAGAGATAGAGGTGATGGAAGATTTGGAATAGGAACAGGCTTTTTATCTCAAGCTGGATCACAGTGAAAGTGAAACTAAAAGTATCTCAGTCAATTGTTTAAGAAATATAAATTTATTCATCGCATGTAAGAACTTATTATAGAAGGAGAATACATAAAGAACCTTTTGTTCTCAATTTAATCATCGTTTCTGACAAGAACATGTGCATCTTTCAAGTTTAGAAAAACTTTTCTCTGCATTTCCATCACTAATAAGATTAGGATGGTTCATTTGTTGTAAGGCATTTCCAATCTGTTCTGATGTTCCTTGTAAATGATCTTGTATACAAACAAGTATTGAATGAACAGCCAATTGAGATTTATGGGGACTTAATCCTGTAGTTTGTCGAAGAGTTGTAACAAGATTTTCAGCTAAACTAATGGAAGTATTATTATTACTAGTAGTTGAAGTAGAAGCATGTACTTGACAACTTTTAGTAGTTGAAGTTTGACTTATTTTTGAGTCCGATTTTTGACAATTACATGAATGACATCGTTTAGTATTATTAGTAGAAGAAGTTTGTCTGTCAATATGATGTGTTGATGATGGATTACAAGAGTGATGTCTTTTTTGCTTTGAAGACGCATCTCCTGTTGCTGCAGAGCAACAGATTGTTTTTGTTGTTGTAATTCTTGGTAGAATTGTATGATATATTGATTTAGGTGGTAATATATTTTGATAGTTGTTTTCATTATCACCTTCACAGAAATAATAATCATGATGAGTACTATGATTTTGAGGTGGTTGAGAATGAGCTTTGGTAGTTTTATTATTATTTTGTGGAATAGTGTGGAGTAATAATGTTTCACTTGGACGAATATTTTGACGTAAGGCAATATTTGATAATGATTTTGCTCTAAGATCACTAACTTCTTTTTTTAATTGACATAAACGTTCATTTATATTACATGATGATCCAAGAAGATTACGTCTAATTGCTTGAAGTGTATCTGAAGATGAATATCTATTATGTTGAGCTGATTTTATTGCTTGGTCCAAAAATCCAATTAAATCATCATATTGACAAGAGTTGTCAACATCCACATAATTTGCAGGTACAATTCCAATCTTTCCATAAATATTAGATACACGAAACCAGTTGATATCTATGTGGCATAATTTTAAGTTTATTAGTAAAAAAGTGAAATGATGTTACTATATTTTTGTGGTACCTGCTTGATGTGGTTCTAAAAACAATACTCTCTCTCCTGATTTAATTTCTAATGTCTTATCCTTGTTACTATTAATTGGGCGAAAATCAAAGAGAGCACGAAGCATTTTTATGTATATTTTGAGTAAAAATTAAGAAATTACAATCTACTTTTATTAGTGCAATTTGTGTTTGAGTTTCCAACAAGTACTTCTTATTTGATAATGTAGAAGAAAGAGATGAATACATGCTGCTATGGAAAAACTTAAAAAAGGGAACTTCCACAAAAATGGACTTTTTATTATTCCAATTTCTCATACAACAACATATATATGAATCGAATGTTCAAATTTTCAAATAATAACTTTTATTTAACAGGAGTAATTGTAAGTGTTGCTCCATTAGATTCACCGAGTTTAACTGTCAATGGAACATTTTTTTCTACATATGGGTCAATTTCAACTATAGCTTCGCCGATATCATCATCTTTACTTGTAGAATCAGAATCCTTGACCTTAAATCTCCAAAACTGCGAGTACATTTATATAAGGAAAAAAATAATTATTATTACAGTCATGACGTCATTGAATAAAAAATGGCATGTAAATGTAATTATAATAAGCAGCTAGAAAATTGCATGTTTCACATAATAAAAAAACATACCATGTTTTGTCCTTTTTGATAATTTCCAAACTCAATCACCTCATCCCAATCAGCATCAATCACATTATCAATGGTAGAAGTTGTAGCAAATTTCAAATCATTTCCACCTATTCCTCTTCTAAAATATACTTTTACATAAGGGTCAGATTGTCCATCATCACTTGTGAATGAAGCAAAAATGCTTGGTGGTTTATCTTTCTTAGGCAATGTTCTGTAAATTAGAAAGATTAAGTTAGATTTTAGATTCATTATTTTATGCCGTGCATTCTTCTTCTTACCTTGCTGAAAGCTTAAATTTAATTGGAGTTGTTTTCTGAATTGTCAATGTTCCATCACCACTACCTAAATTGATTGTCATATTTTCTCCTTTTGCAACATATTCATCTACATCAATTTCTCCACCTCCCAATGAATCATCTTTGTCCAAAACATCTTGGTCTTTTACTTCAAAACTCCATTTCTATGAGTAAATGAGACAATTAAAAAATGAGACATGCATAAATTATTTGACACCCATATACATATACATGCATACCTGATTAGTTCCTTTCTTCCACTCAAACCAAAAGACATTTACCCATTCTGGGTTATCTTCATCAGTTTTCACTTCACTTATTCCAAATTTTTCCAATTCTGATCCTGGTTTTTTCCAATAGATATTCACTAGTGGATCTACTTTTGTAACATCATCTTTCTCAGGTAGATTTCTAAAATTTTAATAATAAATCAAGCTTTGTAAATTTTAAGTAATATAATATTATCTTTACTCTTACTTGGCTGAAAGAATAAATGTTAAATTGGCTTCACTTTGGGCATTAGAAGCCGCTAACAAGTTAACTACTATTACTAAAAGAAATGCTAACATGATCGTGCGTTGTTGTTGTGTTCAGCATAAAAGGAAAACCACAAATGAGACAAAGTTGATTCATCCTATGAAGAGTTAGTATAATATATCTGTGTGGGGTAGAAAACATAAGAATGGGTTGTTGTGTAATCAAATAACATTAACAATTTACAAGGATTTTCACTTTATATTTTCTGAAGGGTAGTACTTAAGTTTTCTTATAAATCTTTTTTTTTTCATGTATATATATTATTCACATAGTTTAAGATCGGACAAGTGATGAAAATGCGTGCAAGTCAATCAAATGTTTGCATGCTCATGGTCATCTTGATTAAATATGCTTAGTCATCTCTTATAATACATAAAATTACGATGAGTTAGAAGTAAATAGATCTCTATTTTACTAAATGAAATGAACAAACAAACAAATGACAATGGTTTCACTTTGCATGTACGTCAGCAAGAGTTGAGTTTATCTAATAAAAGACTGCATTCATATGAAATCAAAACTAGTTTTTCTATCTTGGGAGAGAAATCTACTATCCATATGCAATGCTGCTATGTACTTCCAGTTGTAACCAGTTAGATAACAGATCATGTTAGTAAAATTAATTTGACATAATATATTTTATTATATCGTTAAACGAAAAAAATATATATAACAAAAGAAATTCATTCATTCATAACTCCAAATGCCTTTTGACTCTCTAATGTTGGCATTATTTTCTCTTCTAGATCTTGTAACTGCACTTGCTTCACCTTTTGCTCTAATACGTTTTTGAAATCTAGCTTTGTCTGCTTTTTGAAATGACTTTTTAATTCGATCTTTAATGACTTCAGGAGCTATTGTAGCAGTTGTAGAATGACTAATACCAGTAAAACCAGTCATTACACTTGCTTTATCTTCGTCATCATCATCATTATGAGATCTATCATTGTTATCAAAGTGCAACTCTGTCATTGCTTTATTGACTTCAAATTGTAATCTATCAATATCTTGAGTAGTTTCACTAGATTTAAAAGGTAAATCTGATTGTTGATGATCGTCACTATCACTTAGCTGAAGTGGTGATGATGCATCATAAAACTTTTCTTTTGACTCAGCTTCTTCGAAGTGTTCTTCTTCTTCTTCTTCACTATCTTTTTCTTTGTGAAATTCACCTATTAAATCTTCATCCATTTCTTTTGTAAATCCACTGGCTGCAACTTCCACATCTAGAGAATCTTCTCGTCTACAGTAATTAAAAGAAAAGAGTTATTATTTATAACATTACGTAAGTCGATCTTAAACTCAAATATTTTGGTTCAAAATGTAATCTGTCTGCTAGTAGACTGACACAATTAGCTATTATGAGACCAATCGTGCTAATTTCTAGCTAATTAATTTTGCACATGAAAACAGACAAAACACGAATGCATCTTTTTAACAAAGAGTGTTCTTGTTCTGAGAAGAGCACGTGCAAGTTAAATATATGATAATAAAGGTAGAGAAAATATCTTCCAAAAGACTTACTCAATTTCACTGAAAGTAGGATATAATTCAGACTCGTATGCAAACCGCCTCTTGAAGAAATCAATTACACATTTGACATCACGATCAAAGTACATTTCTGCATTCATATGAGATGTAGAAACCATTTGTGGAAAATCAATTAGTACAGGATGATCTTCTGAATCCAAAATTATATTAAATTCATTAAAATCTCCATGAATTACTCCATGATTAGCCAAGTTGACCAAAAGATTCATCATTTCGTCATAAAGTGCTGCTGGATCATCTATTTGATATACTTGACATAACGGTCTTCCCTGTAATTGAAGAATATAAACAATTTTAGTTAATTTAATATTAAGAAACAGATGTTTTAATATTTCTACATTACATACCTCTAGATATTCCATTATAACACAGTGACGATTAAAGTCAATTGGTTTAGGTACACGAAATCCACGATTATACAACGCTGTCAGATATGCAAATTCCTTGGTTGCTGATATTCTTGATAGATAAAGCCAAGATGCCTTATGACGATGTTTATGATAATCACGTTTTTCTTTTAGATTTCTAAAACATGTCCTTCCTAGACGATGTAATTTTAAACATAATGGCTCTCCTTCTTCATTATTAACAATATAAACATTCGATTCTTTTCCGGTTCCAATTTGATTTCCAAACCCAGCAATAACTCCTCTTGCAACTAAAGCTTGTAATCCCAAATAATCATATCCAGAGTTTGTTAATCGATAGCCATCATCTAAAATAACAACACAACATTAACGTCAACAAGTGAATCATCTTTGTAAGTATATTCATTAATTACATCTCTTTCCACGTTCATATTGAGCAAGACGATTTTTGCATAATTCTCTTAAAATTTTGTGAACACCTCCGTGACGAAGACCAGCAATTGCTGCAATTAGAGCTGATGGAACTAATTCATGATTTTTGAGTCCCATTTCAATCTGTAAACATGAAACAAGAACATGCTGAGTTTTAAATATTGAACACGACCCAAACTCAAATATATCTAACAAAAATGATAAATACTTACGGAAGTTAGGACACGGAAATCTTCCTTCGTTAGATAACGAAGAATTGTGACGTCTAACTTTCCCATTTTTCGGGTTTTTAGTTAATTAATTCCATTTGTTTACTTTCTCCAATAAAAACACCGAGCACGTTGTGATATTTTTCAAAAACTCGTCCAACTTTCTTCTTACATGAAATAAAAGTTTACTAGATGGCTCTAGAGTGTTATTGAACAATGAAACGGAGCGTCATGAATTTCTTTGTTTTCATAAGAATGAGATTTTTATCACAGAATATGTATTTCATCTTCAAACAATTATCTGATCGATAATATCACTTGAAACGGAAACAAAAGTGTAGGAGTACTCAATTGAAGTGGCTCAATTTTGATATAAGATCAAGCTGTGCTGATTGTTATGCATTTTCTGTAGTTTAGTGATGTGTAGAACAAATTGAATTTTTCTTTTATGCAAATCTCACCAACAATGACTCTTGATTAATTCCAGTATGTAAATTCTAAGTGACCAGATCATTTCAACAAAGAATGAATGAATGAATTTTATTGCTGTTACATCATGCTACTGTATTACATACATTTTTCCACGGTTTATACACGCCAGTAAAAGCCAAATTATGAATATCGTTTGCAACACACAACAACTGTTACTACCAAATGTTCATGTAATAATAAAAACACTAAATCAACTAAAATGCTACCCGGTATTGTCAGTATGAAGAACATCCTTCTCACAGTATAAATATAATGTGTATATTATGCAATTTTTTTCTTCTTGAAATAACTACCTGAAGCTAAACTGTGATAATATGAATGTGATGTCCAGCAATTAAAATAAGATCTAAATTGTGTATTATGGGCGTTCTCGAAATATGCTTTTATGGAGGAAAGAACATATGAAATTGTATAAATCGAATATATTTTAAAGCAAGAAAATCTCGAGATCATTTTTATTATGGGTATATTTATCTCTCTCGCATATGTTTGTTTTCTCATCAACATTATTTTTAAACAATAATACATATCTAATAAAACTAAAACACATTATCATTATCATATATATATATAGTCTTCTTCATTTTTGCTGTAGAGTAGAGAACATATAGTGTATCATAAATTTCTGAGAACTAACAATTATAAGATTGAATTTCATCATATTTTGACTTATAATATAAGTAGGAGTGTAATAGTAGTTAAAATACATACAATTTCTTTTTTAAAGTACTTGTCTGTAATATTTTGAGATAAAGTAACAAAGATTTGCAATAAAATGAATTACTAATACACACACATATGATTATTATTATACATTATTATTAGCATTATCACTGAATTGATGTTTAGTTAACAATTTACCTACAGCCAACTCAAAATGATTAGGCCATTTAGCGTAATTATCAACCTGATGAATATCAGAGTGAATACAAAGGAAGTGAGATATGAATATATGTATGAAGCTTAAATATAAACATTTTATATTTTATTATATATACTAATGATTGAATAATGGCTGCTTTTCTAAAGCAGAGACTGTATATTAATGTTAAGAGTATTTTAAGTACAACAAATTAAGTAGAATAATTACGACTTGAGACATTTTGTAAACACCGGTATTATGTAAGGAAACATAAAAAGATTATACTCAAATCATCACTTATTACTCAGAGCATCATACTACACTACATATAGTCTTAAATACATTAAAAAAATTAAAGAAACTATGAAGAAATTCTTTCTTTTTGGTCAACATTGTCCACAATACATTCAATTCTCTACAAATCATTAGAATATATATATTAAAATCTTTCTTTAGTTAAATATGTAATATTTTCTCACTCACTTTATTCTATAATTATATTATAATGCTTAATAATTACACAACTCATGTTTTTACTTAGTTGTCAAATGGTATCTTAATTGTATGCCATAGACAATTTGCATATGATTTGTAAATGTCTTTAATTATAAAATGTACATTTAATGATGACACTTTTTTATATTGGTATTTTTGATGTAATAAAAATGTTTGCAATAATATTGAATTAATAAAGAATGTAGTAAATTTGTGATGCTGCCTGTTATAGTCTAATTAAAACTATTAAAGTGTATTTACTTTATTTTATGATAAAAATGAACGCTTGCAATATATTCTATAAATATGTATTTACACATGTATATATATAATATTTACTCATGTATATATATAATATTTACTAGAACTATACTTACAATATTAACAATAATAATAAATATGTATTTGAAATTTTCTGTACACGACTAAGTCTTGCTTTTTATGTTGTATATATAGGTAGTGTAGTAAGGTATATTTCACTCGGTTGAAATGCATTAAATTGTAATTCAACAAACAAAACGGAAAACTAAAGAATTTGCCTTTGGTTTTTTTGGTATAATAAATATCTTTCGGAGAGAATTCTTTTTATGAGCAAATTGATTTTATATGTAAAATTATCTACTAATAAAAATAAAATAAAGCATTTTTTCATAATCTCTACTATTAAATGTACCAATAATGAATTTATAGGATGTTGTATGCGCTCATTTCCTTATGTAACTGTCAACTGTATATTGTACTATACCAATATAGGACTGAAGAGGAACTCTTTTTTCTACTTATTATTCTAAACTTGTTAGTTTTTTTATGACGAGAATACCCTTAAAAATATTTGTAATCCACCGAGAGTTGAGGAAACTTTTCTTCAGTATTAATTATAACATGTGTTGTTATCATGAGACACTTTTTTGAGAATTTTATTTTAAGTATGTAATGTACTACTCTTTCGTTCACAGTTGACTGATTGATTGCAGTTTGTTTTTGTAGTTTGTTTCTTGGATTAAATATTGATGATGGTAAAAGGTGATGATGACTACTTGTACTATTTTCTACATGTAGTAGAGTAGGAAGGAAATATATTTGTTATGTAGCTATAAGTAGACTATATATTTATGAAGTAGTGGCTAGTTGCTGTTGAAGAAACAATGTTGGAAATGAGTTGTGTCACATACTCGAAATATACGGCCAATTAAAAGAGGAACCAGAGAGTAACATATCTCGAATTAGCGTCTCAATCGGAGTTTTTCCAACTAGTCGAACGAAAAATAATTGCTCTATGACCTGAAAATAGAAAAAATGATGACATTTTATTAGTGGTTGAGTTTACGGGGTATATTGAGATTAGATAGCCATGCAAGAAGAAAGAAAGAGTTAAAGATTTATTACAAGATATGTTTATTATACTACTACAACAACACCAAAAATGGGGAAAGATGTAATAATTATGAGTACCGTATATACCTGTGAGGAAACAGTTCTAAGACTTGGTAGTCTAAGGAGTAGTTTGCCAAAACGTGTAGGTTGATTTGGATATTGAGTTCGGCAGTATTCTTCTAGTGCACATTGTGATTTCTCCTGTAGACTCTCTATATGATTAACATCTGAAAGTCCACAAGCATCTGTGTAAAACAATAAAACATTTGGAATTAGCTATGTACTACAAATTACTCCATAGAGCTATTAAATCAGTCAAGAGACACCAATAAAATGCTAACCATTTATTTAAGTCATAATAAAAAGCTACAATAAAATGAAATAGAGATGACTTCATTTTATACCTAGTATACTTTTTGCGGTGTATTTGATGATATATTGAAAATTTGTGATAATTCAAACAGGTGTATTGAATTTCTTTGAAAATATTATATAGAATACTACGACATATGCACATTATCCCGAGTCTAAAGAATGTTGCGGTGAAGTAATTCAATTCATGCAGAAGTTTGTCTTTCTTATTAGGCATGGAAAGAGACACTATATATTTTGTAGTAAAGTGAAGTATCTGTCTACTTTACCCTATATAACCATTACTACTAGAAGAGCCAATATAATTTTCTACTCGACTCATTGATTTTCTCCCTATGTGCTATTACATTAGATTACATCACATCACATATTTTCGCCAAATTTTGTTACTACTTATTTCCGATTCCCATTCAATTCTAGAAAATAAAATTCCTTTTTTTCTACTCATTCTCGCTTCCTCACTTTATATGATGCTTCATGCTTTCACTCCCTTATTCTATACATATATGTAGTAATGGCAATTTGAACATAAATTACACTTTAGAACATATTGCTCTTCTACATGAATGTGTGTGTGTGTGTGTAAATTACGTCATTTCGTGACGACTTTTTTGGCCCAACTTGAATACATCCTTAGTAGTGTAGCATCCTGAACTAAATCAAGGAAAAAAGTCCCGTATAATAATACACACTGATTCATTTTTCTGATTATTTAATATCTAACTGACCATTTAAAAAGGAAATATTTAAATTCACAAATTGCAGGCTAGGGTCAGTCTAGTTTTGAAAGAACAATTCAAATGATTAGCCCAAATGTGTGTATTTTTTAAAGACGAAAATGAGCGGATGTTGTGCATTGAGAAGAAGAAGTACAGCTTTATGTAATAATAGAGGTAAAGAGTTAAAAAAATTCTCTCAAGCCAGTTCCGTTTAACTACTCGTTCACAGCCGGACCTTTTAACTTATTTCATTGCAAAGTTCAATTTGTCAAATACAGAATATATTTTGTACCTTTAGAATATATATCTAAAACTCAAAAGGCACAGTAGTAAATGAGTAATATACAACAATGAACACATATATATAACTTTTATTGTTGTTCCATTATCTACGCACACGAAAAATATCCTTTTTTCTATCCATCTCTTTTTAAAATAGTAGTAGAGTACATAGATGATGAGTTTCTTTTTATGTCAAATTGTCAACTGTCTTCTCTTCTCTCTTTTTGACCGTAAAAAATTAACATCAAGTTTCACAACTAAGTGGCAGTGGTGACGTTGAAAAAGACCAATCAAAGAGTTCAGATGGCAAAACGAAATAGCTTCAAGCTTAGTTTCCGCTTGCGGGCCACTCAAGAAAAAAACATAATGTGATGATCGTAGAGTATCTATAATTTTTTTCCTCTTTTCTAAATTCTAAACTCTAAACTTTGTCTTATATAAAACTGTACAAAAGTCACCACAGAACAAAACTCGAAACTTTTTTTTTCTCTCTTCTTCTTAATATCAAACCACATCAATTTCAAATGGATTTCATGTACACTCTACTATGTACAATGACGACATGACATTTTGACTACCATTAGTAAATAGCAAGGGAAAATGACAATAAAAATGAGACACATAGAGAAACTCTATGGTTTAAAAAATAAGAGAGATACGACAGAGTTTATTATGATGACAGTCCATCTTTGCTCCAAGAGAAGAGAATGAGGAAAAAAGTCAAAACGTGACATTCACTTTCTTCTCTGTCTCTCTCACTCTCAATAAAAGCTTCTTATAAGTTATAACAGAGAGAGATAAGAAAAATGAGAGGAAGTTGGAAGTTTTCATATAATATATAAAATTGTTGAAAATGTTTTTGCCCTGTGAGAGACTTCTTTGGTTAGCTTTGGCCTATGGCTGCTTATTCTTTTGCTACTTATGATGATGCTTTAGGTGCTTGAGTTCTCTTATACCATTCCATCAACAAAGTCAAAAAAGCACGTCATACCATACCAAAACTCTTCAACAAACTTTTATTATCTTCGTCTCTCTCACTCTTTTGTTGTGAGCTACGTATGATTAACTGCTTTGTCCTCTTTCAACAAAGAAAAAAGAGAATTTTGCACGTTTGTTGTAAAAAAAACTATGTGAGTTAACTGCAACTCTTCTTTATACACATTCCTTATGACTTTTTCTACAATTGATTTGAAATGTTGAGAAATGAGAGAAAAAAGGGCAAAAAGAATTCCAACAAATGACAAATAGACATATTATTATTGATACGCTGCAATTTGTAATATAGCTAAAAAAATAGACGGATCTTTACAACATTTAACAGTTTCTTATCACCAAAAAAACTATATACATAATAAAATATGATGAGGTGTTACGCATATCTTGTCAGAGAATCTAAAAGGCAAGAAACTTTTGTCTTCTTGTAGTATACTCTGCTCTTAATGTCATTATTTTCTAGGGTGAGAAGAAGGGAAAAGTACTTCTCTGACGCTATTGTTTGAGAGTGCTGTTTAATTTTTGACATTCTCATTCACGCTGTCACAATGTAATTAGCACTGTGTACAAGAAAATAAAAGTAGCAACATCAACACACAAACAAAACACTTGTCAAAATAGCTTTTGATATCGATTAAACCAAGAAGACAGTCGAGAGTTATTTTCCGCTTTCTCTGTCATATCAAAATGTATCTTACTTAATGTTCCTCCAACTTGATTGGAAGACATATTACTCCAAAGAAGAAGAGAAGATGAATTTATGTGTGTGAGAGAGAGAGAAAAGTCCATTGGGACTTTACTTGACTTGATGATACAGTTCAAGAAGATCTCTTGTGGTATAGTTCAGAGTTCTTCTCTTCAGAGTAAAAGACAAATGCCATCGTATTCTTGCAAGTCATGCAAAGTTGAAACTAACAATCGTCACTCTATCATTTGGTGAGGAAGATGTATATTCTTTTAGTAAAAAGATTTGTAAATGATTATTAATGTGAAATTGTGAAGATTTTTTTTGGGAAGAAGTTGGAACAAAAAATAAATCATCATGTGAGAGCATATAATATATATACGTATGTATGTCTCTGCTGGATGTGTTAAAAAGTAGGTACTCTATTGTATTTTATTTCTCGTGAGCTTTTCTCATCATTCTTTTAGGTTGACGATCATCATATAAGAAGTAAATGGGGAGAGAGAGAGAAGAGTTTGAAAACGAAGTTTACTAACAAAGTGGTGGTGGTGGCACAGCCAATTTAAGAGGGTGAGAAGGGCATACATGTGTGCATACATGCCTTTGTTTTACTGTTGTGAGAGACTTGAGACTACAGAAATAGTAGTAAGAAAAAATATATACTTTCGTGATGTTGTTGTTATTATTACTTTATGTACATTGCATATATTTGTAAATTGTCAAGCATCAGCACTCTAAGAGCCAAAATATTATTTATTACCTTTTGTGGTAAGGTGTCACAATAAACGCAATACTTTGTCACTCTATTAATACTAAACTTTAGCTCTTTCAAAAAAAGGAAGTTCTCTAGATTCAAATAAGATTGAATTGAAAAGGAAATCATGGTGATTATCCTCAAAAAAATGGGAAAAAGATGATATCTCTAAACCACAGATATAAAAAAAAGTATAAAATGTTGATAATAAATGATACAAGAATTGAAATAGAGTCGCTGAGGTTATTATTATTTGAGCAGTGGTGAGCGCCTTCATATTTTTATGTGTATACACACAACAGAACACATCTTGAGCTAAAATAAGGAGATGAAGAAAAAAAGTAGAGAGTTGGAAAGAAATTTTCCTTCAAAATAAAATGTCCAACCGCCTGCTGAGTCTGGCGTAGTAACATAGAAATATAGGATTACCACTTAGGCTCAAAATGCCACCACCACCAAAACATCATCAACGACTTAACTCAAGAGAGAGAACAGAGAATGAAGGTATGCATATAATAATAGAAGAGTCTGACTTCTCTCGCCTAGTTTGTCTTTTTCTTCATCTTTGAGGTCTCTTCTTCTTCTCATAGCTCTTTTGTTCTGACTGACTTGAACACAATGCATTCACTATATTATAGTATAGACAAAAATCTAGCAAACAACTCGTGGTGGCTTTGTATATATACACACAACACAAAATTGCATTCTCTTCTTTCACTTGCGAAATATATAAACTCCTCACATGAAGGAAAATCCTTGTTATAAACTTCCTTTACTATATTTAATCATTATTGCTTCTTATAGCCCATTGAATGAATATATGATAGTAGCACATGTATATATACATAGAGCGTGTGCTTTATTAACTTGAGAAAAGATATTGCAGCACCAAAACCAAACTAACAACAATGCAATACAATTGTCTTCCTTTCAAATTCCGTTATGATCATTATATGTATAAGCTGTAGCGATTTATACAAAAGAATAGAAGGAAGAGAGGAGCATCGTCATATTATTGAAGAATGGGTCAGACAGATTTAAACTCTTCTATCTCTCTCTCTTTATGGGCTAGAGTAATGTAATGATAATGGTTTACCCAATTTAACCTAAACATTAAATTCATATGCTGATGTATGAGCAATATCTTATCTTCTACTCATACCCTTTTTCATAATAGGAATATTATGCATTTGAGAAAATTTGTGTATAAGAGTAAAGGCTTGGGTGTTTTTTTTCTCATACATATAAACTAACAAGGCACAAGGTGTCATAAAGGTGTCATCACTTACTATGTACATTGAACGAATCTCCAGCTGTGTAAAGTAAGCAGAGAGATCTTTCTCTTTCGTTTTTAGGATCATTTTAGGGTAATACGACGACATGTCACTGTAACGCAAATATTGCATAACTATATGTCGTAATATTGTCAATTATTCCCAATTTTTTTGTCCCGGAGCTTTAAAAATTTTCAATATCGATTCTTTGAGCATAATACACAGATGGAAAGATATTATGGCATGCAAAAATATACTCTAAAAAGATACAAGTAATAATGTATGAACTTTATTGTTAAATGTTAAGAAAGGTTTCGACCGAGAGACCATTTTAATAATCCTCATGATAAATCTCCAGCTGTGTAAAGTAAGCAGAGAGATCTTTCTCTTTCGTTTTTAGGATCATTTTAGGGTAATACGACGACATGTCACTGTAGCAAATATTGCATCACTATGTCGTAATATTGTCAATTATTCCCAATTTTTTTGTCCCGTAGCTTTAAAAATTTTCAATATCGATTTTTTGAGCATAAAGCACAGATGGAAAGATATTATTGCATGCAAAATATACTCTAAAAAGATACAAGTAATAATGTATGAACTTTATTGTTAAATGTTAAGAAAGGTTTCGACCGAGAGACCATTTTAATAATCCTCATGATGACACAGAGTAAAATATCATAGCCGCATAAAGTCACAAGTCACACAATATTACATTACATTAGGATATGCGAAGGCAATGACAAGAAGAAAAGGATATGCATAAAAGAATGTAATATGAACTTTGTTACATTGACTTCATTTGACTTTGTAGCCAAAAAGTAATAAGAGGGGACGACAAGAGAAGAAGAAGAATGAATGAATTGAATGAGTCAAAAAAGATTGTCAAGCCATGACATTCGTCCAAAATGTCATGCAAATGTCAAACACTCACGACATACATTAATAAGCTATGATTTCCTATTCACACAGTAATACAATATATAAGCTATAGAGCTCACTCTTGATGACAATATTTGACAACGACTCGACGACCTCAACATGTACTAAAAAGTAATTTCATTATAGAAGTAGCATAAAAAGAACTTTCTAGTTACAAATTCATTAAGAATACAAATCCTATCAAAGAATGGGAAAATAGGATATAAAGTTGTTAATACAAAGTGACTATAGCTTTTCTCAATTGATGTTTCTAAATTTCGTTCTTTATTGAATACTTTATGTCTCTCTAATAGCAAGAATAATAGGGTCGACCGACATATCAATCAACAAGAAGTTCACAGGTTACAAAGTAGCAAACCACAATTGCTACCTTTTGTCATGCCCTTTTCATGCTATATGTCTCTGTTCTCCAGAAATGTTCTTTCCACTATCAAACTTAATGGCTTTTAGTACTCAATATTTTAAGACTTTAACAGCAAAAAGAAATGAAAATCAATCATCGCATCTACAAAGTAAGAATATATACTCAATGTATCAGTATGTCAATAAATATTACAACATAATAATGTGTCTGTGTATGTATAATATGATATTGCTTAATTGGCATATTGCTAATCTTTTTGAGTACAGTGCAAGAAATTATTCAAGCTTGATACTCTTTGATACACATTTTTTATGTGTATATATTTTTCTTACGCAAAGTGTATAATATCATGAGATTGCATGACTTACTATATCATCATTAAATATGTAGTGATCTATATGTCCTATAGCTCTCTTCTCTCTTCATCTCACACTTTACACTTTTATTCAATATCCCCTTCTTTTTTAACTTTGGCCTTCCTCATGGTACCGTGTAAAATGTAATAATATTCCAGAGATGAGAAGAAGAAGAAGAAGAAACGAGTAATATATGTACAAAAAATGTAGAGCTTCACCTATTTTATTATGACTTTAGAATAGTGTACTCTCTGTTCATCATAATATATCTAAGACGAGAGCGAATGAAACGAAAACTGTCTTGTGACAGTGATTAATGGTATCAGCATCAACTTACCTTCCTATTCGTTATTCATGGGCTCAAAGAAAAATACATAACTATATACTTTTGTGTGCTCTAATAGCATAGACATATTGCTCGGCAAAACATAAAGTATTAATGTTACATAGATCACAACAAAATTTTGTTCTTACATAACTGACTGAGAGAGAGAGACGTAGTACAAAAGAAAATTTCTTACAAAAAACGACAGGGAAGTAAAAATGAAGCTCATGCCTTAGATTTCTATAGCATGTATTTTTTCACAGAGGCAGTTTTATATATATATATTATGTGAGTGCAATTAATTAGTTTTACTAACTACTTGTAGGAATGTTTGAACTTGACAGATAATGTAATGTAATTTGAGAGAGGAGGAATGTGCAATTAAGCATCATAGTAATGTAAATGTTGTACAGTTAGATATATATGTAGTCAGTTGAAAAATGGACAACATTGGTCTCTCTTTTACTACAACTATTAGTTCTTATTGGCACTACAATAAAGTAGTTGGGCGGGTAGTAAAGTAAAATAGACGTGTAGCACATTATATTATAACAGTTTTGTAGCTCATTTATTTAGATGTCAATGTTGATAAGTAGTTTTGGAAGGAAGAAGAGAGCACATCTCTCAGACTAAAAGGGCATCTATCTCTCTCTATTAACTATACTTCTTCTTTTTATCTTGCTCCAATATCTTCTTCTCTGCTCTTTGCTGCTATTATGTAACTTGTATCTTAAATTGTAGTTGAGATGAATAAGAAAGTGTGAACTCTAATCGACTCGAGAGAGAGAGAGAGAGAACAAACTGAAAAACATCATCAACCTAACCTATTGTACCTTGTAAATTGAAACCTTATCTCTGTACTTCTTAGGCTTTGACTTTATAGTAAAATAGTTTGTACACGCCTTTCTTATTCGGAGAGATGTTACTCATCTATAGAGCCGCCAAAGATGTTCTTCAACTCTTCATCTTTTCAATTCACTTCAATATATATATAACATTGCAAAAGAGCAAACTAATAGTGAACTAGCCCCGATGGCATATCATCATGTCAATGAGAGATGTAATAAGTATTCAAGTGTGTGGTGGTGGTGGTATAACCTATTACAATATAAATCCGGCCTCAGGTCTTGACTCTTACAACAATCTATCTGCATAATGTGTACAGAAGTGTAGCAAACGCAAATGAATTGTATCTCATCATCTAAGAAAGCTCTTGCGGCATCTTTCTCTGAAAGTAAAGTGCAAAGAGCAAATAAATATGAAGACCAAAAGAAGAAGCGTTCATCAACTCAAAATTGAACAAGTCTCTTTTTATAATATACTACAAAAGTCAACTAATTAATTTTCTTTTGCTCCTGTCCTTTTCATTTCATATATGATCTGACACTAATACTCACTTTTTCTTCTTCTTCACAATTGCTAAAAAGCGTATCGCCATCCAGACATAAAATGTACAATTCTATAAATGTACCAAAGAGTAATAAAAAAAATATATATCCTTTTGTAATGCGTAATCTGTACATCACGGATTATATTAGAACTGCAGGTAGCTTCATTCACTTTTCTCATATTCATTTTCATATATAGTTTATACTTGTCTGACCTGGGAACTTTACCCTTTTATCAATTTGCCACGCGTTTAATCCTATTGAAATAGTCAACCTTGAACTCAACCGTGTTAAAAAGAGTTTCAAGTGAGTAAAAAAATAATGTAGATTATGTTGAGACCAAGTAGTTGGAGAAGTTCCGGTGGTGGTAGTAAAGTTTTATACTATGTCTCTAATAATATAATAAGTTTCGTATATGTATCTCCTGTGAAGAAGAGGAAGAACAACATAGACATAGGAACTTTTTTTTAAACTGAATTTATATAAGCTCAGCAAGTGAACTGCCATAAGGCTTAGAGATAACAAGTGAGTGTGGGGAAAAGTTTTTCTTTCTCAAACTCTTTCATCATCATCATCATCATCATCTACTGTATATAGCATAAGTTAGAGTTTAGAGTAAAGACAAAGATGAGCTTTACGTACATAATAACACTTCATAATAATCCAATGCATAAATAAATACATTGAAAGAGTCAAGAGTTGTTCTTTCAGCCGCCCTATTCCTTAATAATAATCAACACTTGCAGACACTTTGCTCTCACACACTTTTAACATCTCTCATCATCATCACTTTTTCAACACTACATAGCCAACCTTCGTTTACTTAGCACACTACCAAAGTGGCAGGTTAGAACACCATAGAGAATAAAAACTCAAACAAACTTTTTGAGGTTCAACGTCAAGTTTTTGGATAGCTATCTTTCAGCACGATTGCACGATGATTGTAAGTTGAGCACTTGAGTTGAAGAAAGATTCAATTCAAAGATGAGTTGAAGATAGATGCATGATGATTCAAAAAAAACTCCACTATACATCATCTGTGGCTTTTTCAAGTTCAGACACATGTTGTCTTTGGTCAACCAAGAAGACCAATTGCAAAAACAAATTGCTGACGCTGAGCTACTACATGCTAAAAACCACAAGATTTCCATCAAGGGAAAAGAATTTTTCAAATTTTAATTTTTAAAAAACCGTTCAGCTAATGATAAATGCCAAATGAATACCACAAGACTCTGGGCAAATGAGATTTTACCCTACATGACGTGACAATCTCAGACTACACAGAATACAGACGGTTTTTTTATTGTTTTCACTCAAGAAACCCGCAAGATTTTTTTTCATGTCTGACTGATGATGCTACACAGAGTTTTATATGCACTTCACTCGTGTGTGTGTGTGTGCAGAAAAAAAACTAATTTTACAAGCCATGGGAGTAATAAAGGTTTCACAAACACAATGCAAGCATCGATCATCCTAATGGCAAAATGAAGAGAGAAGAAAAAGATGGCAAAAAGGTGAGACGTGTATGATGTGTATTCCATTTGGCAGAAACAAATTTCAATCCTTTGAGTTAGAAGAAGTTTTATGCTACCAGCTATTATAAACTTTGGCCAAAAGGCCTTTTAAAAAGCTATTGCTTATATCATTTGTGCTGACACCTTTGTCTTTTGAGTATTCTTGACTTCAGAGTCTCTTTTCACTCTCTTCTTATCTTTCTCAGAGTTAATGAGTTGTACTTCACTCAAATGCCACAGTGTAAAAGCTATGGAGAAACACTACTACTATATAACTCACTAACTGCCAATTCATGTCATTGGCCTTTGATTTTGACTCTTCAACTCACGCTCATCATCTCTTCTTTATAATTTAACATTCAACTTGATGAGAGAAGAGTTTGAGAAGCTAAAGGTGAATTGGCTTTCGTATTCTTTAATAAACACTTGGAAAGAGAGAGAGAGACGCTTTTTCAAAGCTTATCTTTAGAAACAAAATGTTGAAGTATAAAAGACTCAACTGTGTGTGATGTGTGAGCTATCATTAAGTATATATATATATATATATTCTTATTTCTATAGGCATCAAGTCAGTCAGCAACATTTTTTTAAAACATAATGAAAGCAAATTCTGCTCTCATCTTTAGAGAATGAGAGAAGCACAATTTAAATACTTTTTAATAGTATCACGTGGAGTTTTAAAGTCAAAGGACTTGGCCGAATAACACTAAGTAAGTTTCAGCTCACGTCATAGAGTTACAAAAGATCAAAAGATTTTTATATATTGAAACACCTTAAGGATATATAAATCGCTTTCAATTTCAATCTATGTATAGATAGACGTAACATCTGCGAGAATACAAGAAAGAGAGAGAGATACGTACAATGTAACCAATCTTGAATTGACAACATTCCTTTTCCTATTCTTAATGTAACATGCCTGGAATGCTATCTTCTTCTTCTATTGTTGGCCTGTTTATAATTCTTGAAAGGGTGACTAAACGTAAATTTTTTGTACTATTAGAGTCACTAAAATAAAATGGAGAAACGTAGTTCGACCTCAACTCTATATGTAGTAATTAGTAAGTCCTGAGGTTATATATATTGATATGGTCCAGGGATTCAGTTCTTTTTACTAGTCTTTTTTTCTATTGCATTTTATGTAACAGACGTATGTGACTATGTAATGCTAAACCACAAAAGGCTGGAAGCGGTTGCAACTTTTCCTGATGAGGACAATCCTGAAAAAAAATGACTCACTCTTACACACGGGAGTCGAGTGTATAAGTTGCATTTTGCTATTGTGTCATTGTGTATACTTCATAGAGAGAGATGACAAGAGGGGAATCATTATGATTACGAAAAAAATCGGGATAAAATAACCATGTTTTGTTCTACATATCGGGCCAAACTTGCAACGTTTGGCATTTATGAGATATTGTACAGTAAAAGAGTGTGTCGCACAGGAGGAAGAAACAGCATCCCACCCATTTGTGACAAGGAGATTTTCATTCAGAGTGAAAATGAAGCAGGGTGCAAGAGAGTAGGTTATTACATAACCACAAAGTTATGCACGTAATCATTTGAGAAGATATCTAGGGCAAAGTTAGGGATGTGCATTGAATCCCGGGTTTTGCATTTTGCACCCTTCTTTATTGTGTATATTGTATGATGCTACCCTCCTTCATAATTCTCATCTTTCTCAACTTTTTATTATTACAAAAGGAGTCAGAGAGAGAGAGAGCAAAGTGTGTCAAACTTATCTACAGTGACAAACTTTTTGTTCTTATACTTTTCCTCCTTCCTCGTCTTACTTATCAAGATGACAAAAAGAGAGTCAATTTTAGTATATAAACTTTGAAAAACTATTTTGAGATGAAATTTGAAGCACCTCTTCATAATCATTTCTGATAATCCATCTACACAATGCATAAAAATTGGCCCAAAAATCCCAAAGTGCTTATTGTTGCAGAAAAATCTAAACTCTCCATATAATCCTCATTCGTTCATTCAATATCTAATGAAGTTTATATAAGAGCCACAGGACAAAAAAGCAAAAGCATTGTTCCATGTGCCATCATCATCGTAATATCATCGTGGTTTGGTTTGGAGGAGACGATGTTAGATATTTATAAAGGATTAAAGAAGAGAGGGAGAGTCATCGGATTATAATAGTTCAGAGGAGCAGCAGAGAGACTATATTGAATGAAAATTTATAAGGTTTGAAAGTTGTGTGTGCATAAAGCGGCACTGATTGATCGTAAGGATTGTCAATCTAATCCACTTAATTTCTCTATACACATTTTGCTTATATTCACTAATACTCTTCATGCCATGTGAAGCTTTTTTTTGAGGTGAAGAGTGTTTATAATAACATCCTACAACATACTACAAAAAGCACTTGTTCAACTTAAAACTATTCGCTACGGTGTCTAAAAAAATGAAATGGATGAGTGCAATATGTCGTCGTATTACTTTTTCATTAATGAAATGACAGAATGTTAGACTAATTTTACTCAGAGGACATTGTACAAGTCAAGAGTTCAAAAATATTTTCAAGGGCCAACAAAAAGCAACTGCGGAGCTGAGAAAAGTGACACTTCATTCTGTTAAATTATACTTTAAACTTTGAGGAGACTTGCTGTGTTATGTAATTTTAAAATGAAGTTCGTGCATAGCATGAGTACTCTTTTCTACACATGATACCCTTCAGTTTCCTTAGACTTTAAACGAGCATTAGACAAGCAGGGGACCAAAGATGAAGTTCAAGTTGCTTGAAATTACTTTTACAAAACCAGACGAAAATATTGTTGGTGTGTAACAAGTGAACATATTATAAAATTACAAGGGCACAGTTATATGTACATATATGTACTTACAAGAGAGAGAGACCCTTCATTTCGTTTAAAGTCAATAAAAGCAGCAAAAGGGTAATTCGACTCTCTTGAATATTATGAGTTTTACTCATTTTTCTTCAAGCCACCACAAAATACAGTAGATGAGTATTTGACCCCGTCAGAGAGGAATTACTCGAATATATTATTGTTGTTACTAAAAAGGTCCCTCTACTGTTTTCATCTGTTATGGTTATGTTTGTGGCTTTACAAAGTATTATAAGAGAGAGAAAGAGAACAGTAGTGGCTTAAACTTTAGCCCAGATTTTGTGAACGTGTTGTGTACTATATAAATAATGATGATGACGACGATGCTTTGTATTATTTTGAAATGAATGGAACCTGCAACCACAGAAGCCTTGATGTATATATACAACCCACACTTACAATACATAGAGAATTTGAATTTGTTTGCATAGAAATAACTAAATGTGGAACTTTGTCACACAACTACAAGATTTGTTCACCCTCTTGACTCAAACAGCTTAGGGTGTCTCTGATGATGAAAAAGAGTTTTACTATTCAGAGATGGATTCTCAATCATCATAATATTATTGTATGATAACTAGCATCTCTCTCTTTCAAAGAGAGGCTCAGAATTTGAATCTCAGATATTTGAAGTCGAGAAAGTATAGTTTTGAGTATACATGAAACCAACATGAAACCAACATAAATTTCTTGATTCCAAAAACCTAAGCCTCTCCTCGTTAGTATTCAAATTCTTTAGTGTGATGCTTTCACCCTTAGCTCCATAGTCTATAGCATTCGTTCTCTCTTTATCTTGAACACATCCATTTTAACATTTGATTTGCATGAATATTAATCACCCATGAAGGCCTTTTACCCTGTCGTCTTTTTTTCTCTCTCTGCCATTTTAATTAAAACAGCCAGTCTGCCTATATTCTATAATACAATGTATCAAGTTTCGAGTCATAGTCAATGTCCGGCCACAAAATATTATTCTATACAGATACTCTCTCATCTGACATTCAGCCATTCATAATGTTTTTTTCTTTTGTAACATACACAATGTAGTATATAGCTACAAAAGTCAACCATCGATCAAAATCGAATCTATTAAAGAGTTGTATATACATATTTTTTCTCTGTGTCTTATATAATTACTTGCTTGCCATCACTTCTTTTCTATGATGTAATTTTTGGACTTGAGAGTCTATCTCTCTCACACTTATGTACATTTTTTTCATGGTGATGATGATGGTGATGATGAGAATAAGAAGGATTACCATGTATAGAAGAACTAAAAGTCAATGATGACGAATATAATGCCCTATCATTAGTAATTAACCTAACCTTGATACTCAATACAATTCATTTTAACTCATTCTCTTTCTCTACTATACTATACTTGTCTTCAAATTTTTATGTTTTTCAGTGGCACTCATCACCATATAAAGAATGAATAGGAGGTCTAACTAATCACTTTGCAATTTATATAAAAACTTTTATACATTAAGAGAAATTGAATTGAAGGTAAACTTTTTTTATCTATTTGTTTAGTAGTTTACATAGAAAAGGTGAGAAGTGAGAATAATATGTAATCCTTTTTCTTAATAGATGTACACATATAAGTTTACATGGTCAAAAAATCTATCGATTAACATTTATCTAAAGTCATTTACTACTATTTCTTGTAGGAAGAAGTATAAGTAAACGACATGTGTTGAAATTACATGCTTACTTTGTCGCATCGTGTTTCCTTTCATTCTCTTTAGCCGACACAAGAGAAGAAGAAGTATTCATGTCTCTTTTTTTCTTAATGTCATTGTGCATATGTCGTAGTCAATTACAATAAATATTTTTGTTTCTTCTTATATACTCTCGTTTCTTAGAAAAAGATCAAATGCCTTTTAAAGATATCAACAGAAAGAAAACAAAAAGGTTTTAGGATTACAGAGATTAGATAAAGATTTGTTCAAGACTTGTTTACCTTGTCGTTTTACTAAGAAGAACATTATATTATATTGTCAACCTTTCAACTAATTCCGGGTATATTTAGTATTTATTGTTTGTTTAAGTTTCTCACTTAGCACTAATTGCATTGAGAATTGAAATGTCTTAATTCACGATTTGTTACCTTTTGTATGCAATTTACATGAGAAATGCTAAGAAAAGAGAATTGAATTGTCGGTTTTTTTGTACTTTACCTGTAGTGAAAAGAACGATAGCTTTGAGACAAGAGTATTCCGCAGAGTCAACGTGAAGGGCTTTAAGTTTTTCGACTTGTTCTTGAAATATGCGAATGTGATCCATAAATGCGACGACTCGATCTGCGGCCATTGGAGCTATACATTAGAGAACGAGGTACATATAATAAGGATGTAGGTTTGCAACAATTGTATTATGTTAACTAATTTATTTTTACCTGCGTGTAGTCCTGCAGCAGCTATATAATAATAGGAATAGATTAAGAAAATGTATTATAATTAATAAAACGTTTGAGTAATTACCTAATAGTGGTGCAACATGTAGAGGCATTGAGCACTGTGAAGCATTTAAAACAAAAAGCTCCGACCAGACCAGCCTCAGTAATGCCACTTGATCAGTTACCTAAAAGATGTAAAAAAAACAGTAAAGATAGAATATATATCTTGAGGAGAAAAAAGTTTGTAGCATAAAACACATGTTTTCAATGATAATGATAACAACGTGAAATTCAACAGGGTGCAATCTTCTATCACCGTATCATCATCTCATTCGTAAAACTATTGAGCATTATTATTAGCACGCAATATATCATCATCATTTTCATGAGTCAAAACATTGTATACGATGTCTACGCAAATTTACTATGAGGTAATAACTACTCAACAAAAACCATAATGTACTTTTATATCATGACTGTCATGTTATATGATCAAATCTATATACAATTGATAAAGGGTTATAGAAGAAAATTACTTGGACGATGAAGAAGAGAAAATGTGAACTTACTTGCAAATCAGGAAAAAAGGGGATATTCCTTGCCCATTCTACCGCACTGAATAAAAGTCTTGCAGCTAGTTCGCAAATGTTGTCGATTCCCATAATATTATTAGCTTGCATACATTGTCCATATCGAGAAGTTGGATATGGCTCAGCCCTTAGTAGTAGAGAAATGTATGATGACAAATACGTTGGACCATTAAGACCATCACCATTTAAAGAAAGCTGTGATCCAGGGAAGCCTGGACCTTGGCAAAAATTTTTGACACATTATAGGGACATACAATAAAGTAAAAGTTTGATTTTTAAAAAAATGTCTTAGTTTTTTTGACTTACCAGGTGCAGGTGGAATTCGGCCTCGTTGAACTGCTATAATGAACAGGAATAAAACCAAAGATTATTGAAAAGTATTTTTTCTAAGAGTGCATATCTAGAGAAGAAAAGTTGTCATAAAAAGTGTCACACAAAAAGCTGCATCTAAAAGATTCTACAAAGCTTCAATTGCTCTACTGCATTGACTCTATAGACATTATACATTATTATAACAGGTCATAATTCACAACCCTGAGGCCAAGAAAAGAGATTCAAGACGAGAGTTAAATAAAAAAAGTGTGTATTCATGTATTTTAGCTATTACTAACTCAAGGTTCGTGGATCAACTATATTCCTTTTTGTAAGCTCTATTGGACTCTCTTTTTTCAGGTGAGTAAGAGAGGAAGAGAGAGAGAATAATATGAGAACTGTGAAATTATATTGAAGCACACTCACATATAAGTTGACTATATGTACATTACATTAACTTACATTACTATTACGATCCAGCCATAAGGCATAAGGTGCATAATCTTTTTTCTTTGCTTACAAGTAGTAAAGTCAAATGTTAAACGAAAGAGACTCTCCAGTCTGTTCTGTTGCATCATTGCATTGTTGTGTGAGTCAAAGAGAGAGAGAGAGGGTATATACATATAATAGTTTTCTTAAGATTTTGACTTTATATACTTTTCTACCTTTATAACTAACTATATGAGATATTGAAGTTATAAAGAAGGTTGTGTGTTGTGCATTATATTCTCTCTCTCTCTCTCATAACCCTTATGCTCACAAAAAATTGGATAAAAAGCAACACAAAGAATTCAAGAAACAGTGTGGGAACGTTGATACTAAAATGAACTCTCTTTTCTTCTTCTTCTTATGTGTAAAGATATTTTACCCTTATATTCTTTTCTTAGAGTTTATACATATCCTATGGAATGCTTACATATAGAGAGTAATCAAAGAGTCAATGTTGTCACAATCTGAAGAGATCAAATGTTTGTTGGTAACTTGAGCTATATGTCAACAAATGTCTCACGCACGTAAAACTACTATGTATATATACAGTAGTCAAGTAAAGTCAGGAAGTTATGTTTGTTTGTATAGTTTTGAGTACTTTTGAGAAAATATTCTCAATCAACAAAATGTGTGGCATTTCATATGACCTTTGCTGATTTAGCAGAAAATATGTTTTGTTTATCAAGAGTCAAGATATCAAAATGCAGTAAGAATACATATATGATTTTTTGCTATAGTGCAAACGGTTACATGCGAAATGCTCGTCTAAAAAGTTGGTCTATGAAACTAAAAGACTTTTTTAGATTAATATGCAGTTTTTTAGGCTTGGTGCGATGTTAGACAGTATTTGGTCAATTAGATAATTACTGACTAACTTATTAGACTAATAATATGCAATAGTTTCGTGTGTTCATGTTATGTTATCTATCTTACATATAATATCTCATATAGTATCTGCATAGTATAATTACACGAAACTACTGCATATTATTAGTTTAAAAAGTTTGTTAGTATTTATCTAATTGACCAAATGCTGTCTAACATCGCACCAAGCCTAAAAAACTGCATATTAATCTAAAAAAGTCTTTTAGTTTCATAGACCAACTTTTTAGACGAGAATTTCAAGGGACGAGCATTTCAAATGACACCATGCAAACGACTCTTTGTATGATATAATGTGATAATAATAGCAAAAAAATGAGAAGTTATATAAGAATATCTATAGTCATCATTATGGTCGTATACTACAGATACACGTGAATAAAAATTATATTGTCATTTGGCTGTGCAGTGATGCAGTGAAGCAAAAGTCCATAGATTATTATTGTCAAAAGAAATCGTCTTTTCAATGTCTAATTTTAGCAGCATCAATCTTTTCATAACAAAAAAAATCACCTGACACCTTCATTGTATTGTGTAAGAAAGATGAAGGTCATATCTCAAATTATTTTATGCAACAAAATAATAATGGATTATTATATATTAAACCTCATTAAAATAGATCAACAAGGTCTACTCTTTCTATACTATATAAAACCATTTTTTTAAAAAATCAATTTTACACACTAATGAGACGAGGCACGACTATTATGTTAAAGTTTTGTAAACTTGTTTGTGAATCTTCAAATCAACCACTGTGCAATGTTGAGCCTGGGCTAAAAATATATATATTTATACAATTATTACATTACAATCTAGAGGCAGGTAGGTCGTGTCGTGAGATGTGAGACCTTCTTCATCATTTCTCATTTTTTCTCTTAAATTTTTTTCATGTCTATTTCTTTCTGTAGTCATTATTATTGTTACACTAATAAACTAATGGCAATCTATTGTACTCTTCTATATAGAGACTTGACTTCTTCCTCCTCCTCGTGCTCTATTGATTCAATTCTTCTTTTCTATCATGATCAAACTAACGACTATCTTATTAAATGTATATCAAATTACAATAGTACAAGAGAGCAGCATCAACAACAACACTCAACATGAAAATGTAAATATGCAACCTCTATTAACCAAGGCAAATGAAGGCAAATTTCGCATCGATCTCTTATTATTTGCTCCTGTCACTCAATGGTTATTGTTATTATTATTATTATACTCTCTTGGCTATTCGTGTATCATCAACCGTCACTCAATTCAGTTATGTCCAGGGTCTCTCGACATATAGCTCTAAAATTACCTCTACTCTAAACACAATAAAGACTTTTCATTTCTTTTGGGCGTTCAAAACTATTGCATATAACAGTGACGACTAATAATAAAAAGTAGTCAAGTAAAGAGAGTATAAGGAAGTAATAATATATAGCTCTAGAGAACATTATGACAATGGCTGAATTAACCTGACTTTCAATTCACTCAATGAGTGTGACAATTAAATTGATCTTTTGCTTATATATGTATATAAAGTTGGAGGTTATAATGTATAGAAGCTTATTACAATGTGATACAAGAAAAGAGAACCTTATAAGGCGATTAAAATACACATAGAGCAGAGTATTATTATAATTTAAGTATATTATAATGCGTGACAATACTAGTGGAAGATATTAATAGAAAGAGAGAGAATAAAAGTGTCCGTGAGTTAGTTAATAGGACCAAGATTAAAATTTGAAATTATTTTGACTGACTGACTAAAACTTAATCTGTATAACCTTCTGTGGAATCTCATAATATAAAATTATAGAAAGGGAAGTGTTATTAAAGAAGACATTGAGCCATTGACTATGATGATGTAGATATAATAGTTTGGACGTGAACCTGATCTTTGAATTTTTGTATAGATCTCTATATATGGACACAAATGATCTCAATATGTGGTTTGTCTTTGGTCAAATATAAATGGATTTATGCAGTAGAAATATATATTTTTTGTCACATCATGTATACAATATGATAGTCAGTGAGTTAGAAAAGAAGAATATGTTTTATGATTACAACAATATGTTTTTGTCGTCTGTCTGTATCTATCTAAAAAGAATCTTGAATTGAATCTGATTTTTTTCATTACTGATGATGTGTGGTTTGTTTAGTAGTCCCTTGTCATTCTTGAAAAGTTCACGGTTGAAGGGGTTCACATATAAGCAACAGTATCTAATAATGATGATCGTTTGAGGTGGTTCGGTACACGACTTTTTGAGAAGAAGCCCTTTTCCTCACCTGAACTAAACCTTTACATTTTATATATATGTACTCCTCTCACCTTCTTCTAAGAAGAAATCTTTTGCTCATCATCATCGTCAGTCTGACTCTTAGTCTGATATATAAAAAATGTCCACCCTAATAATATTCTCATTCTTGTATGTTGTCGGCTCTTTTCTTCTTCGTCTTCTATAAAACACAAAATGAGACGAAGAAGAAGCTACTCTTTTGCCTTCTGTCAAATTCAACCTTCAAAAATTCCATTAAGACTCTCTCTCTATGTAGAATTAGGCATAATTCAGTTCCAAAAGAATGTATAAAATGTCTATATGCATATGTATGTAAAGCGACAAGTGAGAGGGAAAAGAAAGAATGAATTCAGCCTTCATTAAGATACATATAGTATAAAAGATGAAAATATCATGATGTTATATACGCATGTACTATACATACAATGAGTCAAGTCAGTGTAGATAATATGCAAGTTACATTATAATAATAAAAAAAGATCGTGAGTACACAATGCTACACACATATAGAAAAAGGAGAGAAGAACATAACAATTGTGTAGAGATGCCTTCAACTATCAAAATACCTCAAATACTCTGTAATTTGTGACCTTTCTCTCTTGTATGTAGTAGAAAGAGACGTGAGACATCAAATTAGGTCTTGCCTTTTGTAAGAATGACTTTATATTTTTTCTTCTTCTTACAATCTCTTTTGGTATCTCCAATTATTCAAGCCAATAATAATATTTCATATGAATATGAATATATATCTTTTTGAGGAATGACTGCATAATTAATCATATGAAATATTTTACTATCAATATACTGTCTTGTTCTGTACTCTCTCTAAATCGTGATGTATATCTTAAATTTTAATAGCCACTAAACTTTCTGAAATTATTTACTCTAAAAAAATTAATAATATTGTCACAAAGTGAAGTAAGGTAGTGTGAAGAAAAAATATTATATGAGTGGTACTTTAGCCTAAAGCTTAAAAAGAAAAAGACTTCATGAGAAGTTTGAGAGAGAGAGATTTTGGGTAAATTGTAACCTATCATTATATAGTAAGACATAACTAACTAACTAAATTTTATCAATTGGGAAAATCAGGTAGGATGCGTGTGAAAATTGTAGCTTTGACTTTACACACAACAAAAATTTTCATTCATGCAATATTGCTTCTAACTCACTTCCTTTCTCGTGTTTAACAGGAGAATTTCATGCGATGGATGAAAGTTTAATTCTAAATTATCAAACTGAAGGCGTCTAGAAAACGTTTGTCACACATATATTTATAGAAATTAGAAATCTAATAAGCCCTTGAAACTATCTTTATTTGTATAACCCGTCACCCACAGTATTTTTTCAGTTTCTCAAGATTGCTACAAAGAGTTGGTGACATTAGATAAATGTCAAGATGAAAATTTCAGTGATTTTGTTTTGTTTTTTGTGTGTGTCTTCAACGTACTTAATAGAATCTGTTCAACTTTCAGAGGTAATTGAGTTAATTTTTTTGAGTGATAATAATAAGACTATTGTATTATCAAAATAGGTTTCTCGTAAAATCTTTAAAAGAAGTGATGATGAAAAACCAGACCCATCAAGGGATGCAAAAATCCCTAAACTCGCTGAAACGGAAGAGTTTAATTTGGATGACAATGACATTCTATTAATTTCTCATAATGTTCGTGGTTTGGACAGTATACTCAGTACGTTTAAACTTGCACAATATTATACTGAGAATAAAGCACATATTTTGTGTCTTCAAGGTATTATTACTGTTCTTTTCAATTGCTTATAGAGTCGATTGTTTACATTGGTTGCTAATGACATGTAAATTAGCATAATTACATTGGTGAGAAATACTTTTATGCTGAATTTTAGTTTTATTTCTAATTTTTTTGTACTTAAATTCTAAACTTACAAATAACCAGGCTTTGCATTTTTTTCACTTTTCANTCCATTAACTGGCATATTTAGAAACCTGGCTTGTGGATGACGGAGTACAGTATTCTAAAGCTGTAAAATCAAAAACTACTGTTCATATAGCTAAGGATGAGATGAAATTGGTATGTTGGAAAATATTTACTTACAAAAAATACAGTAGAGTCTGTTTATAAGTGTAAACTCTATTATACACCATGAAACATTTATATTCCTATGTTTGTTTGCACTGTTCTGTTTATATGAATAAAATCCTTTATATGCAATGTATTGTACTTTATGGTCCATGTAAACATTTAATTTAAGTATACTTTCACTAGCACCTATAGTATAGCATATATAGAAGCAAGAGTCTTATAATAGATGGATAACAAGTTTACAGTTAGGCCAGAGCTAAAAATAAGCTTTTTGTTTTTGTATGTCAATATTTGAGTCAGCTTAAGTCAAGGTTTTTTTCTAAATTTTATGACTAAGATTGAGAATGAATCAGGACGAGTGGCTCTATTACCTTCGCGTCTCATGCCTGACTGTAAATAGAAGAAACAGATCAAATTAGAACGATTTAAAAACAAAAATAATCAAAAAAGTCATACTCTACCTCATATATAGATATGGTCTAAAATAACAACAGAATACAAACTATACAAACAGCATAGGTTGCATTGCGACTGCTATGCTTGTCTGCTGTATCTATATATCTCACTTATCTTTTTTTCTTATAAGAAAAAAACGTACAAAATAATCAAACCACCTGATTTTAGGCGAGTGTGTATAAAGGTAATCAACACTTCTGAATTCAATGGTATTGTAATCTTTGACACAATGGCACCAATGACTAATTAACACTAATTAGTGTCATGGCATGCATTTTATATGTTTATATGAAATAGAGGTAATTTAAAGTAAAGTATTATGTAATTGACCATACTGAGTTCAGAAACAGTAATTAAAAAATTCTATAATTAACGCTAGAGGTGGTAATGTTGCACAATTGTTGATTTTGAATTTCGTCCATTTTCACAAAATATTAAAGAAATCTTACGTAGTCGAATATGCTGAACATGGTTGGGACAATAATTAAAAAATGCTAGAGGCACTGCTATCCCAAAATAGCCAATATTAAAAATGTACCCTTTGAATCAAACTCTAATTGACACTAATTGGTGTTAATTAGTCATTGGAGCCATTGGGTCAAGTTGTAGACCAACGATGACAATACCATTGAATTCAGAACTGTTGATTACCTTTATAAACATTCTCGCTTGAAATCAGGTGATTCAATTCGTTTGTACGCAGTGTACAAAATAATTTTAAATAATTTCAAAATAATTCCCTTTAAAAAGAGATAGGTGAGATAGAATTTAGATATAGCAGTGAAGCATAGCAGTCGCCGTACCCTGTGTGTATATATATACAAAGTAGAGTACAGCTTATATACAATAGATATAGTACATACCTTCAAACATTTCTTCAGTCTACAAAATTGACATTGATTCCTATGATGTTGATCAATCGGACAATTACGATTACCACGACATGAATACGTCAAAATTTCTCCGTACACTTCTCTTGAAAAAGCTTTTACATCCCTGTAGTTAAAACAGATCATAAGTATATACATAGTTTCAGGTGTTTATAATAATTTATGAATGCTATACTCATGTGAAAATTTCATATCTCATATCGTGCAAGACTCTGTGAGAGCGAATAGGGTCATTATACCCACTACTTCTACCACATGCCATTATTATTTTATTATTAATCATAAATGATTCACATTTGACACAATATATAATAAGTACGTGCCTCTATGAGATGATATAAACAAACATTATAACAACTATTATAAAAAGTTCCGGTTAGATTCTCTCAATTCATTTAATTTGTTGAAGGTGCTAATAAGAGTTAAATCTCTTTTGTGTAAACATACATTCTTTCATCTTCAATGTGATAGGATCACTTGAACATATGTTGTGTTTTGATAAGGAGAACGGTACTAATTTGTAACTCGGAGCATCTCTCATGAAAAAGCGACAGGTGTGTAACTAACTGCACACAAGTCCACCTAAAACTCACTAAACAAGTCACTGCTACATGTTAATTTTTGTCATTTTTCTAACAAAATATTTTGTATATCATATCTTTAAGCAGAGCATGACACAACAAAAATGACAATTCAAATATATAAAATTGCACTAATTTTTCATACTCTTGCTCAATTTTTTTTAAGAAAACATTTATTATCATGACAAAAGCACAGTAGCTACATAAACATTTCAAATGAAAAAGGTAAAAGAGCAAAAGAAGCTGAGAGATATGATGATGATGATGATGATGAACTTGATAGACTAACGTGGGTGGTAAGAAGGAATACTTTAAGAGAGTGTCAAGTCAACAGTTCACCTCAGCGGGTGAAGTGAAAAATTATTATTATTATCATTATAATATACGTTTGAAGCAAAAAAAGTAGTATAGGTAAACAAACGGAGTTAGTCTTTCATGACGCATTTTATTAAATAATGTGCAGATGACATCAAACTAGAGATGCTATTTGTTCATGCTCTCTCTTGTGGACGACTGATTGTGAGAAAAACATTGAAGACTCTTAAGTGAACTTCAAGAGTTACAGAAAATTCTATTTTTTTCTAAAAATATTTTTGTTTGATAAGAATATGTCACGACATATAAATATTTTTAATATTAAGTTGAAGAAGAATTTACAGTACACTCTTTGGCTGTTGGTGGTTGCTGTGTGCAAAAATTATTTATTTGTCGTCACAAGAAATGTTTTGTCGACGGGGTTCTAATGTATAACTCTTTCCAAAAGAGAGTTAGTGCCAAGAGCTACACAGAGGTTATATTGTTCCTGCTGAGTTTCAAAAAGTTTTTTTTTCTTTTGGCAAAAACTGAACAGCAGAAAGAATTCTGTCACCAAAAGACATTGAGCAAAATTTGTGTAGCAAGTGAACTTTTTACATATATATATATGAGAAAAGATGAATTTTCAGAGTTGAGGGGAACATGACTACAATAATATGTTGATTCATGACGTTTTGACAGAAAACAACATGATGAGTGAATCTCTTCTTTGCGTATTAAAATAAGCAAAATAAACTCTTTCTGTGTGTGTGTGAGAAGAAACTTCTTTCATCATTTTATACGATTCGTTGCATTTCCATTATTATTTTATATCCGTTAAACCAATACTATTTTATATGACTAAACACGTAAATACATTGTACAAATAATACTACAACAACACTCTTTATCCTAAATACTTGACTTGACTCTTCACTCTTTGGCTTAGCTGGCAACAACAAATATCTTTTTTAGCAATCAGGTGCATTCAACTTTAAATATACTCATCACACATCATCATCATCATCATCATGCTTAGTTAGTTAACTTCACTTGGCACATGCTACTATTTATTTCTATCAGCTCCTAAATCCTTTTGTACACTTTTTCACGCATTTCTTTTCTTACTTTACATACACCTTTGTAACCTTTTACTTTATGTAACTTTTCGGATGATGTACAAACAATATACTGTTGAGCTGACTGACTGCGTGCTGTTGCTTTCTTATTCTTATATATACGCATTCCTGCACGAATTTACTTTGTAGTAGTGTGAAAGAAAGAAAGAAAGGATAAAACGAGAGTTGTGCAATTTTTACTTATGACGAGCTTTCATTACATATACAGAAGAAGCTTCGTTGTACGACATAACATAGTATGCAAAATATAGTGAGACAAAACATAGTGGACAAATGATAGAATAGAGCAGAACCAAATTATAGCAAGTATAAAATATAGCTTGATTGTTGATATGTTATATAAAATGTCTTACTATACTTTGGCTATGAAATATCTTTAATATATTTTGTCTCACTACAATATTCCTTGCTATATTTTGCATGCTATGTTATGTTGCAGAAGCGAAAAGCTTCACTCTGCACCTTTTCTACGTACAGTAGATACGACTTACTCTTTTAATAATACAAAAGAAGCTAAGCCAACTTGATTTATTGAATGAAGATATAACACACTAGGACAATAAGACGACGCACCCAGATAAGCATCATAATGAAATTCTCTTAATTCAGCCGTTATGTCAAACAAATTTGAAAAGATTTATTGAGTGAGAAGTTCTCACTGAGAAGCGACTTAAGAAGTCTTCTTCTTCAGTCGGTGATCCAAATTTCTCTAGGGAAATTATGAACGTGAAAAATCAAACGAGAGAAAGAGACAGAAAAAAAGACTTCAAGTCCAACAGGTAATAACATCTCTAGGAGTCGAGACATAGATCCTTATCAAGGTTAGATCAACCATTAGAGATTACAGATCGATGATGAGATCAGCAGGTATTACTAGATATATCTGTCGATTTTTCGGCCACATGATTACGAATTATAATAGTACAATTGATTCTTATGGGAAAGAAAAGGTTTTTGTGGATTGCAATAATATACATTATTATTATACTCTCTCAATCGTCATCGTCAAGCTCTAAAGCACGTTTCATAAAAAATGAGAGACAACTTTTCTAAAAGTTACAAGGAAGCAAGTGTAACCAATGTATCTAAAGAATATATATGTCTCCTTCATCTTTTACTCTTTTACCTTTAGCTTTTCTGACTCTATTCTCTCTCTCTCTTTCTCGCTTCCTTTTATCCTCATCTTTTAGTAATATGTGACGTAATGTATTCTCTCTCTCTTTCTGCTGTTCAGCATCGTCATTCTTCTTCTCTCTAAAATTCTCATTTCTTAGAGACTTGGAGAGAGACAGAGAGTAAAATGTAATAATGGTTCATGCTGTCCTAAGGGCACATCGTGCTGTCCTCAGGACCCTTAGGGTGAAATTCTGATTGCACATATCTCACTAAACCACAACAGTACACAACAACAACAAGAACAGCAGAATAAGAAACCAAAAAGCTCTTCTAAGCAAAATCTCTTCTCTCTCTCCCCTTCTTTTTCTTCATCATCTTCCTATATTTATAGAGATGACTTTAAAAAGAAGAAGAGAAGGAACTCTTTTTTCTCTCTTTGTATTTTACAACATATTTTTCATTTTATGTGGTATATTATACAAGATATATTCATAGTAGTCAACTCTCAAAATTTAACTATGTCAAACCAAAATTCTTCGTGTGTGCCTTTTATTATGCTATGTTGGAAGAATCTCTTATACTATAGTAGAATAAGATGTTTTTTAAGTATAGTTTGTAATAAACAAGTGGACTGACTTGCAATCAAATACTTGTCTGTTTTTGTGGTCTCATGTAGGAACAAATAACAACATTTAAGAGAGAGAGAGAACCGCAGCGGTGTGTGTACACGCCAACAATTTCCTTCATCGTATTGTGTCCATTCTGAATTATATTTGTATATTTATGAAATATATAATACAAAACAATGCTTTTATACAGTGGGCAAGAGATGCTGAGAAATGTAGTATTGTGTAAAACTTTACTCTCCAATACCATGATATGAGTAGCTAATTGTCTCTCATTACCCCTATAGTACAACAGTATAAAAATTGCAATTTTTATTTTTTTTACCTCACAAGTAAATTGAATCTAGTATTGTGTAAAACTTTACTCTCCAATACCATGATATGAGTAGCTAATTGTCTCTCATTACCCCTATAGTACAACAGTATAAAAATTGCAATTTTTATTTTTTTACCTCACAAGTAAATTGACCATAATGCTTTCCACTAGATTTGTCACCACAAACGACACATTCAATGTTTTGACCCTTGTCCGCTGAGTTAGGAGATGCAGCCGAAGAAGCAGAAGATGTTTGTTGTGGAGGATTTCCTAATGATGAGAGACCATTTGAATTCATATCATCATGAGGACTCGTTGGTGTCATTGTTGAGCCCAGACTATCTCTCCATCCTGTATTTGGTGGAGCTACAAGTGCCATTACATCGGGAGTTAGGAGTACCTATAGAAATTACAACACTCATTAATTAATTACTATATAGCCTTATATAGTCTTAATATGTATATCTCTATAAACTACTCACCCCAGAATTGGGTAAAACTCCTGCTGAAGGAACCAACAGTTTGTCACTGTGTCTGGCCGTAGGGCCAAAATTAGTTGTATGAGTTGGTCCTTCTGTAGACCAAGGTAAATCTAATTTGATTGGAATTGGAGCTCTCACGTTGATTTTACCAGGTGATGTATGATGATTAGTAGTGTATTGATGATGATGATTTAAAGATGGAGGATGGTGAGATTGAAGATGATGATGATGATGAGAAGGGTTAGGGTGATAGTAATTTCCTGTCAAAGAGTCAATTGCTGCTGTTGATCCTGTAGAGGATGACTCTGAAGATGAAGATAATGTAGAAGTAGAAGAAGAAAGATTTGGTAATTGTTGAAGATGAGGATCAATTGACAAACTACTTTGAATTTGAGCAGCAGTCGATTCTTGTTGTCCGGGCCTATCTGATCTAGAACTAGATGATTCTAATCTAGATGGGCAGAATAGGCCCGATGACGGTGTCTCACAGTTGACTATTTTGTCGTATTTCGTTTGACTCAAATTATTAAATTTTAGTGTATTTAGTAGCGATGAGTATGACAAGTCTAAACTAATGTTTACACTTGATACACTTGCACTTAAAGTATCAAATAAAAGTTCACATATATCACTACTCACTATTATGCACAGTATATATAATCTATAAACATAAACACCTAAAAAGGAAGTGCACTGCACAGTAGTTGCTACTGTTTCAAATTGCCCTCATGACTTTTTTGACTTTTACGCACACAACCTTTCTCATTTATTATAATAACTACCACCAACAAACAAACAGACAACTTTCATATATAAAGTCAACTCAAAAGGATCAAGTTCAGGGCTTTTAAACTCTCTTCTCAATTTCAATGTATTAAAAAAACAAGCCGACCTTGTGAGGTCAACAGTGTGATGTAAAGAAAGTCCAAGTGATGATGAACTTTTGATCTGATACTTAAACTTAGACTTCTTCTTTACGTAGACCACCTTTTTTGCAACTTGGGCCGAAAAAAGATGATGAGTAGTTGTTGCAATGAGAGGTCAGAGTGCAAAGTAAGCAAAAAGGCTCTTCGTCTCAGTTTTCTCTCTCTCTTCTTTTGCTATCTATGTATATAGTAGTTTACGATGATAAAAAGTAGTGACCCGATCGCTGCTCTAAGGTCCGCACACGACTGTTCTTTCGACCTCAGAGTTGCACGGTTACGACTTCTTGTCGCTTCTCTGAACCTACCCATTGCCCTAACTCTTGAGTATGAAGAAGAGAGAAGAGAGGTACACATCATATTGGTATACACATTTTGCTATGTATGTAGACACTCTTAAACTATAAAGTCATATATATATATAAAGTATTGTTACTACTTTACTCTATGAGAGAATGAAAATCTAAAGGGGGCATACAGGGTAGAAAAAGGCTTCAACCTTTGCGCAGCCTTCGCCCTGGTTGGTTCTCTGTCGTCTCTCTTCTATCCAACGGGTGTTCATACCTCAATCCTATTCCTTGCTATGTAATCTTCTTTAAAAAACAGCATCTTCTTCTTCTTATTCTTTCTCTTTTTCATCTCTTATTCTTCCAACTTTTGATGCTACTTAAACTTTTAAGTTGTATATATACATACATATATATGTCGTTGAAAGTGTGAGATAAAGATACGACGAGAAGAAGAAGCCAAGAGAAGAAGAAACAACAAACTGTCTGTCAACTCTTTAAGTTTATGTTATAAATTGCTATTCTTTCTACTCTATGTAGTAAGTAATGTAGTTTATGAGATGTTGGCAACTGAACTCACTAAAAGTTTTTTTCCGGGACTGACCTCAATGTCCAACAACCGTCCATCTTTCAAATCTCTCTTCCCCAAAGACATGAAAATGACCATTATGCCATGTCATGGGCTTTTCCTCTCTCTCTCTCTGGTGCTCTCCGATCTCTTCAGAGTAGCACAGTAGCAAAAGTCAACGGGGAAATGGGCAAATGCCACACTTCTTCTGTATGTATATGTAATGGTAGAAGCATCGGAGAAAGAAGAGTGTTGTGCAATGCAGTAAAAGTTGAGACCCGAGAGTTGCAGATCAATCTGTGAGCGTGTCAGAGTTCGGTGCAAAGAAGTCATAAGCCAATGGCAAAAGTGCGAGGGTGGAGCACTCTGCTTTTTCGGATACGGGTAAAAACGCAGACTCCGAATAGCACTTGTGTTTGTGTGTCGTGCTATTCCAGGCAAAAAGAGAGCCTGTCTATTTTTTCTTCTTAGACTATCACTTTCTCCAAGCAACATTCTGTCATAGACTCTTGGCATTATAAGATCTGTTCACTCTTGTCATCTTATATGTAGACACTATAGCATAACGACACACAGATGCTTCTTCCTTATCTAGTCTTCTTTTTCTTCTTCTCATAGTCTCTTAAGTAATAAATTTTTCTCATATGCTTTTATATTCTTTTTGTCTCACTTTATCTCTTACAGTACAGTATTATAAGTATAAGTAACTAATAAACTCTAGTTGAGATTGAGCTTCTTCTTCTTGTTCTTCATTATTGAGCAATTAAGTTCAAAGAGCATCTAGATAAGAAAAAGACTCGACGTCGACTCTCACGATACTTTATATACACTGTCACGAACTAAATGAGTGGTATGTTTTGTGTTCTCTATATAACTATAATTAATTGCAAGCTGAGAGATTATCAATTATGTATAAATTAAGAAAACTTTTTTTATATTATAATTCTTTATGGTTTCACAGATCACCAGCTGTTGTACATTATTATTATTTTGGACCAGTAGTGATTTTGATTTTTTCTAATATATATGCATTTTGTGTAGCAGTTGACATTAATGTTACAAATCAATAGAGCAAAACAATCTGCTGACAATCATATATTTTTCTACCAAGACTAATAATTGTGTCCTTTTCTCTGTCAAGTCAAGCAAAGTTGAAAAATTCGACAGCAGCAGTCAAACATCCTGCTCTTTTATATATTATTATTATTCCTTCTCTCTCTCTCTCCCCTGTTATACTATTTTCATGATAATTTTTCACACTCATCAACCATTCCTTACATAATATGTTTTATGCTCAACTTTGACTAACAACACACCACATATTGTTAACTTCCAGACCAATCTCTCTATAATAATAATCGAAGCCTTTCCTAGAATTCCCCTTTTTTTCATTCTTCAACTTACATTTCCTTCCTTCCTGTTGACAATATAAGATTTCTTTGCCTCTATCATCAAAAAATCAGTTTTATTGTCTTGTAATGTGTTTGTCATAATTTCAGGAAATCATTTAGTGCATTGACCATGCGAAGAAATTATACTTTTTATATGTTTTCAAGAGTAACAGGATTGCACAATTACCATTTACTCTTCTATTCAAAAGTTTACGAGTCCACAAATTTTTTTCATAGTTTTTGCATTACAATGCGTAATATAAAGACATATAGATTAGACATGATATATACCTAGTCGGTTATACACGTTAAGAGAGAAAATTAGTGTGTATGAAATTGAAGAAGCGTTAAAAAGCCGAAGGAATTGTAGCGTAGAGTCATAAAAATTTTTGTGTCTCTCTCTCTTTCTCTCACAAACAACTATCATCATCACATTATATACTTTACTATGACCATCATCAAAAGAATACAGATAATGCCTTCCAGTGAAATGTAAGATTTTTGCATTGAACAAGAAGACGAAACGACGACATAAGGGAGAAGATGAGTTAAGATTGAACCTCTCTATATCATATGCATAACACACTTATTATTATTATACCTGCGCCTCTCTGATGACTTGTAGAGAAATGCAAACAATAGAACATTAATCATTAACAATGTGCATGCTACAATAAACTATTCTCTGTGTATGTGAGAAATAATATCAGTACTAAAAAATTCTTCTAACGTCGTCGGCATACCTTGCCCCTTAATTTTCTTTTGAGGCTTTTTGAAATTGAAAACGCATTATATAAAATATATTTGTGAGTGAAGAGCACGACACTGGTAATTTAGATCAAATTGTTTCCTCTATTATATTGCTTTGAACTTGACAATGAGAAAACGATAAACAGTAAACAACATACAACCTTTTTTCTAAACGTGTCGATTTTCTTTTACCAAAATTAATTTTTCTTATACTCTACGTGCAAAACTTGATAAATGAGTGCTGACTTGTTACAATAATCATGAAAGAGAAAAAAAATCATTTATTGTTATGCATTGATGAGATTTTTTGGTATATAAAGCTTATATAGATGATGAGTGAGGTTAGGTTGAATTTCATCTTTTTTATCTTTTTCATCCTCTTCTCTCTCTCTCTTTTTATATGCGGCTGTCGGTCCAAGTGCTGAATGTTGATCTAAACTTGCGTTATGCTGTGAGTGAGTGTGCATCGTGCTCGTACAATGCCAAAGAGATGAGATGAGAGAGATGATGTTGGTTAAAGAAGAATAAAAGGGAACCT